>JAOYMU010000098.1:117784039-117803485 GCA_025802295.1 Psammodynastes pulverulentus | reverse complement strand
GGTGCTGCAGGAGGCATCTGTCCTGTCTTTCCCCCCCCCCCCCGGCTGGCTAGCCCATGAAGGAGAACTAGCATGCTGATCCAACCCTCGAAGAAATCCAGTTTGACCTCCCTGCTCTAGAATATCAGGCAGAGAAGCTCTTATGTAGCAAGAAAGCCAGTATATTAATAACAATCCCTTCTGATCCCTTCAGCACATCTTCACAAATGGTTTGGTAGAATAGCATCCTTAGAAGCCATAAGAGTTTTTTGGATAGAAATGACTATTCCCCCATTTCAGCCCCAGATTTGTGGCTGGTGCCATATATAAACCCACTAGGAAACATCTATTACCCCCAACCACGAAACCCAGAATTTTGGTAATACAAGCAATGTCAACCCTCTCACTGACATTTAAACTGGATGAGGAAGATAGGAGTATATCTATCAGCTTTAAATGTTTAAAAATTATTCTATCATAATACTACGCCTTACATGAATTGTCTATAATATTCTATGATCAAAATATTATATACCACAATGAAATATACAGAAAGGAATCTTTTGGAAGAAAGGATTCTCAAAGTTTTGAGAAAGAGGATAGAAATAGTTAATCTGTGGAAATATATTTGGAGGATTTGTTTTCAAGGCTGCAACTCTTTCATCTTTTTTTTTCCTCTTTTCCTTCTGTCCTTTTTCAATTCTAAAAGACTGCCATTAATAGAAAGAAGGCAACTATCATGGTATCTGTTTCCTTGTAGCAGATCCCAAGTAGCATTGGCTATGAATCCAACACTGTAAGCCAATTTCAACAAGAGAGAAAAAAAAAGTAAAAGAAATAAGATTAACCCGTTCATTTTCTCTTCCGATTTCTTGAGTAGAAATAGATGGAAGGCAGAAGTCTGAAAGAACAGTTCTCCTGCAATTTGTTTTGTTACATGTAATGCCTTACTAAAGGACTATTATAATAGAATCTCATTTCATACAAGATACAATCAACATACAACGCATTAATAGGCAGATGCAAGGGAAACTTTCTCAAGGAAAGCCACATAGTATGAGGTATTTTAATTGGGACCCTTACGCAACATTTTAAGATCCACTGATAAGGCAAAATATGACTTCTACTCCTAAGGCAAGTTTTCTGTGTCATGGCACTAGATTTAAACCATTCTAATTTCTGGTCATATTCCAAGAATTACTGAATTCTTACTACTCCTAAGCTTGTCGAAATACAATCACTTTTCAAAAGTCCTTGATTACATTACATTTTATTCAATACCTCTGGAACTCTTTTGATGAATCTCAGGTCAGAATCTCTGAAGTGTGAAAAAAAGGAAAATCCTTTACCTTTAAACTCACCTCTGCAGTATACCTGACCTAAATATCCACATACAATTACACACAGAGTGTGAACGGGAATGCAACCTTTGACTTTTCTTGTTTCTGCAAATAATATGAAAAGCTAATCACATATCTTTATTTAAATGTAATTTTGAATACTTTGTATAACACTGTTCCTTTTTCCTTCAGCCTGCCGAAAACCCCACCCCATAATAATAAAGCTTTAAAGCAATCTGTTCCGACGGACCGTTTTACTTATTCTCCAATTTTTTACCCAAATTACACAGGTATAATTATTTTGACACTGTAATGAAAAGAAAATGGGATTTGGGCACTGTGGGTTTATCTAATAACACTATTTCTTGCCAGACTTCACAGCGCTGACAGTCACAAAGAGTCCTGTCCATTCCAATAGGAAATATTTGATTTTACGGTAGGAACATTATTTATTTTCACCAAGTTGCTATTATCAGAAAGGATATGATAGCTGAATAATAAAAATGAAATCAAGAAATTCTGGTGTTTCAAGGCTTTATTTTTTTCCTGCTCTCACTTTTGACATTTTCTTCCCCTGGAGAGACAAGATAAAGTGCTGTCATAAATGGGTGACTTTTCTTGTCAAATGACAGATTTGATTCTCCATGGCAACCACAAATCAAGGTGCTAGTCTGAATTAAAGCTTCTCTTAAAAGGCATCTTTATGTTTATAAAATGAATTTAAATTAAATGGGTATTAGGTACAGGGCTTTCCCCCACCAACCTCAATTTATTTATTGACTAAGGAGCTCTCTGCAGTATGTAGCATATTTGCATTTTAAGGAAAGGAAGCATATTGTCTTGGCAGATGTACCAACAAAGAAAGTTACAAGGTCATGCTACATATACTAGTTTATAGTGCTATGAATGGTACACAGATGGACAGTAAGCAGTTAAGAGGCACTTAAATACTAGAAAAAGCACAAAAATTACCTATGGAGTAACAGATGAAGGAAATCTCTTCTCATCCTGTAACATGCTTTCTTCCAGAGAGAGTTAATAAAGACTCATGTAATTGTCATAAACAGAATGCCAAAAGGGAAAAAAACATAATTAATCAGATGCCTCATTCTGAGTCCTTATGCAATTTTGTTATAGATCACAAAACCTCGACGACAATTAGGTTTTATTCTGATTTGTAAAGCAGTATCAGTTATTTTTGTTTAACAAGAATTAAATAGCAAGTTTCTGATTTACACTAAAAGGCTTGGTTTTTTTCATTGCTCAAGTGATATGCACATATACAGAGACATTAAAGCTAAAAAAAGAAATGAGCAAATCATTATTTAGACAGATACTTCACAGCCCTATATATAAAAAGGTAAAATTAAAAAAAAAAGAATGATAGCTCTTTTTCTAATATACAGTCTTTAAAATTTGCCTAGGATTCTTGAGAACTGCTTTTACCTATGATACACATGTGTATGCACACACGTGCGCACGCACACGTGCGCGCGCACACACACACACACACACACACACACACACACACACACACACTACACAGGAGGGAGCAAAACCATACAGAGAAATTCACTATAACAACACCAAAGGAAATTTGTCTAATACATTCCAAGCATGTGTCAGAAGTCCAGCAGACATATGACATAATTCAAATCAAAAAGAGTTTTTCTACTTGTTATCCTTGTGGTTATTATGTACATCATCTTTATATACTCTGCCAAATTTGAATTTAAGCTTACTGAACTTAAATTGGCTTTTTCTAGTATTAACAGAAGATCTCACTTTTTTCTCTGACATTACATATCCTTTTATCCAAAAATACAGTTTTCAGCAGCAGGAAAAGCTCTGTTCCAGCATGATGAAGAAAAGGGGATATGGCTCCTGTCAAGTCTATGTTAAATTCAAAATTGGCATACTGTTTTGACGAGACTGTTATCCATGGATGTTAAAAATTTTATTCTCCACTTCTGAAAAACTGTGCATTAGCAGTCATAGAAAAAGGATAAACAGAGATCATTTTTTATTTTCTTTTTTCCCCTACATCTTTAACTGCTGTATTGAGATATTACAACCCTTCCCCTCAAATGCATTGGGATTTGACAGGCAGATAGATAATATCTCAAAATATCATTTTTCTTTTGAGGAAAAAAGTATCTCGTGTAGTAATCCATTTGTGTATGCACCCCATTAAAGTGCCATGACTGAAGCAAAACAGGTTCAGAGCAAGAGTTAAACTCTAATCTCTTAGGGATTCTAGTAGTGGAGTGTTTAAACTAAGCTTTAACCAAATCACACACTGCACTTCAAATAAAAAGCATTTTTGACTTGTCACAGTAATATAATAGTACATAAATATTTGCTGCTACAACTCATTCTCCCAAAATTTGGAAATAAATCAGCATGTACCTTTTTTGTTTATGAACAAACATTTTCAACAGAGAACGAACCCTAGTCTGACTGCAAAAATCTACTTAAAATTCCCAATATAAACTGAAGATATATGAATCAAAATTAGTCACATGCATATTAATGAGGTAATAAACAATTCTAAAATGATGGTGATGAAACACAAGCACTACCTGAACGGCTGTAGATGAGGGCAATAGCATTACGTATCACTTCACAGTGCTTTACAGCCCTCTATAAGCTGTTTAGTGTCAGCATATTGCCCCCAACAATCTGGGTCCTCATTTTACTGACCTCAGCAGGATGGAAGACTGAGTCAACCTTGAGCCTGGTGAGATTCGAACTACCAAATTGCAGGCAGCTGGCAGGCAGCAGAAATAGCCCTGCAGTACTGCATTCTATCCACTGCCCCACTGCATTTCTTATGTAAGGCTGTCTAGCTCCGCACACAGTGAGTAGAGCAAAGAACACAGCAAAGACAACCTATGTGTCTCCTTGCCAAGCAGACATAAATCCCTTAATTAAAGGCAACTGACTGCAGCTTGGCTTAAGAGGCCACCATGACACATGAGTCCTCTATCAAATCACCTATTTGATCTTTGGCTCTTGTTTTTCAGTTTACTTTATTGTCATTGCACCTTGTACAACAAAATTAAATGCCATCTTCAGTGTACATTTTGACTATAGAAATAAATACAAACACAAACACACATTGTGTGATGTTTGTGTGAATTAAAATCATGAAATTCTGACTGATAACCCTGATCTTGGTCTTGGAAGTCTTGACTGGATTTTGACTATTCTTCTATGTCAGAAATGTCAAACTGGCGCCCCACAGGCTGGATGTGTCATGCGCAGGCCACACCCAGCCCAGCTCCGCGAAGGGAAAAACAACACGATACATCATGTGAAGGCAATGTGACACTGCCATGTTCTATGTGTTCCTGTTAAAAGCAAAAGGGCTCAGGGAACCTTCTTTCAGAAAGTTTACATGTTTTGTCTGCTGTTATTTCCTCAACCTTGAGTAAACTGCTAATTTCCCTAGCAACTATGTGCATGTATAATTTAAACTAGAAGTCCAACAATTAAGGTTGTTGACTTGTTTTTTTTTAACCAAACATAGGTTTAGAAGTCTTTGATTTACTCTAAAAATAAGTTTTAAAATTTTAGGATTCTTTGTATTCATTCTGTAGTACAGGCAAGCTCATGAGCTCAAGTAGGAAACTAGATTCATGAATGGACAATGAGTATGGCACCCCAATCCAAGAAGAGTCACAACTGACACATGACAGATTTATGCAAAAACTGTCAGAGCCAGAGCAGTAAGTTTAGGAGAATATAAATTGCACAATGGGTCTTCCTCGGTAGTGCAAGCCTATCAAGAATCAAAGATAGAAATGCCCTCCTTTCATTCAGGTACCATGAAACCCATAGACACTTCATCTTCCTAGGATTGAGTAAGCCTGTTCTCCTCCATCCAGGTCCTTACAGCCTTCAACATTTGGGGCAGACTGTCAATAGCAGTGATCAACAGAGAGCTGAGATCTATTACTGGGTTTTGCAACCTATCTAATTTAGGTATCACCCATCTGACTCTCAGAATAAGCAATGGCTTCAACTCCCAAATCCCTGGCCCAGTCCAGAAAGATACCCTAATTAATTATATCAAAAATCTTCAAAGATCAAAGAGGTCCTTCCATCCACCATAGGTCAACAGCAAGCACAATTAATGCTGGCTCAGTTCTTTGCTCAGATATGTAGTAAAATAATTCAAGACAGATGGGCTAGTTGAAGTTCCCTTGTTGTAAAACGTAAGCTATTTTTCCAGCAATTACATTCTATTATTATTTCCTAGCAGAAATGTAAGAGCTTTCTATCTGTGTAATGCAATGTAACATCAGCATCAACCATCTTTGGTTAATACTTGTTGACTGAATATTGAATTTTAAGAGTTTTTGTGACAGCAAAAATAACAGAAGTTCTTTCGAAACCACAATGTAAACCTTTGCTATATAAAAATCAGGGACACTTTGCTAATGTAGCATGGTAAATGTAAAATGTTCATTAAAATAAGCCAAGTGCATAAAAGAAATGTGAATTTTATTAGCTAGGCAGCTGAATTTTTTAGTTTTATTGTGTAAAAGAGAGAAGCGAAGACCAAAGAAAAACCGAACTCTACCTATTTTAATCATGTTGTAATCTGATTACAATGTTTAGATATATCCATCAGAGAAGCTACGTAAAATATGCTTCAAGTAGTGCTTGATAAAATAAAAAGTGGTTAGTATCAAACAACACTTTACTGAAAATTCCTATTCTTCTATATACACAGCTCTCCCTACACTGCAGACATTTTTTCAATCCAAATTCTTACACCTTTTGTAGAAAGACCACATGTGGATAAAAGTAAATAAATGCATTCCAACTTTAAGAGTTTGATAAGTAAGCTATAAACAGCTAAAAGATTTCATAGTGACTGCTTAAAAAGGAACATAAAGTATCTTTGTATATACTACATAATATGAATTTTATTTAGCAATAGAATTTGAAACAAGTCAATAGTAAAACAGCTTATTTAGATGTTGAGAAAATTTTCCACCAGATTTTAGAATCTGAAGGGACAGGAAGTAAGTAAAATAGTGAAGCTTAAAAAGTAAACTCTGAGAATAATCTAATAAACTGGCATATTTGAAAGGTGAAGCTAGCTAGATAGAAAGCAACAGCCCCTATCAGACAGGATAGTCCTCTTCACATTCCACAGGCAAAAAGGATACGAGAAAGAAATGTAGGATTTAAGCCCTAAAAACTGATACATATAACTTTTGGTCCTATGGACCAACAAATCTTTTCAGTCAGGTTTGAACGAATGAGATACAGGATTATGTTGTTAAGATGGTTTCTTCTTTGCAGAGAAGTCTCAAATAGTTGATGCTCAAAGGTACCTGTTCAATTTCTTGACTGTTGCTTTGTCAAAGTTTGTAGGATTCTAATTTGTCACTCATACCTTGTACTCATACATTTCACACTTTATGAAACCACAAGAGAATGACATTCAATGTCACCAATGTAAATTGTAACCCATTTTATGTTGCCTTTCCATTTTGGATCCTAAAAGCTGTAGAGATCCTTAACAGTTGCCTAGAAATGGTAACATATTGAATATGAACTAAAAAATGGAAACTGAATATAGGTAAGAGGTGTTTCTGTTCCAAATTGCTGACTCATATACTTGGAGTTAAGTTATATTAATTACAAGTAGCCCTTGGAAACTCAGCCTTCATGGTTCAAAGACTCTTCTAGATATGAATTGATCCTATACTTTCAGACAAACCAGTGGTGGCCAGTAGAGGTGGATATATTATTTATACCTAATCTTAGAAAACATCTGGGCAGAGTAACACTTTCCTAAATTTTAATATAAGTCAATCATTACACTGTGTTCCACATAAAGCTATCATAACATAATACTTGAAAGCTATAGCTGGAACAGAATGTAGCAGGAGTTATATGAATGAAGTTGTGATTTCACAAATAGAAACATGCACAAGCTAGTTTCCAATTTGTGTGGCCCTTGGTGCTCTCCGAGCTTAGCAGATATTCTTGCAGATGTTTCATTACCAAATTAGGTAATATCATAACTGCCTGATGATATCAGCAGTAAACTGATGATGATGATACCTAGTGTGGCAATGAAATGTCTGCAAGAAAATAACCAAGTTCAGTGAGCACCAAGGACTTTGCAGTTCAACCCTGAGATACAATTATTTTCTTACATTGCTGGTTTCCAGTGTTTCCTCTTACAATCCTAAAGATTACATCAAAATGGCACATACAACAAACCTGTTTGTCTATGCTAACTGATGACATGGTCTACATTCAAAACTGTATGACTAGAACACGGGTGTCAAACTTGTGGTCCGTGGGCCGAATGCATCACATGCTTGCCCTGCCCCTGCCCAGTTTAACTAAGAAGGAAAAAGTCCCGATACATCACATGACGCTACCATGATGATGCGAGTTTGACACCCCTGGACTAGAGTAAGAAGCCAGAAGACCTTCAGGCAAGCTGAAGGGTTGTATAATGGTAAAGGCATCAACTCCAAAACATTTCTTAAATTCATATATAGACTTATGAAAATAACAACCTCATGCAGAATGGCTAAATTTAAAGTTCAAACTATGTTCCCAAGTTGTTCAAGGTTAGCTGGCAAAATGTCCATAAAGCCTGAGTCATTCTCCATGTATAACTGAGAGGGGCTGTGAATACCTGCAATCAATAAGAGAATTTTTTTTCTCCAAGTTTGAAAAGCAAAACAAATAAAGCAAAATTGAACTGATTCAGAGCTTATTTTTAGCTGGTATTTCAAGCATATCATTCACATTTCTCTATAAATGTTAAAATAAGAAGTGTGAGTTGCTGACCTCTGTATCTCAACTGCTGTCAGATGTGTATTTCAAGAAGAGATCCATGGGATCAAATGCTCCTTGAATCTACAATACATATCAAAATGCAAAGGAAGAAAATGACCTTGAATAAGACAAATTTCATAAACATCACTGAGGTATTTTTTTTTAAAATAAATTGTTCAAACAGATGTGAAAAATGTTTTAAAACTCTTTAGCATTTGCAGTTCATCTATTAATTCAAAGCTACAGTGTTTATTTTGTTGAGACACTGGCTAGATTCACACATCACATAAATCTAAAGTATTTTTAGTTTTGTGTATATAATCCTGAGCCATAATGGATGGGTTCACACATTGACCTAAGGCAAAAATAACCAACCATATGGTGCTATGTACAAATCAGATCTGTATCACCTTTCTACCTTTCCACCAAATGAAGACAAATTGTTGCCTTCTTTCTTTAGCATATTAAGTATAATTTATTGCAGTGCTTGAATCATCATAACCATTGGGACTATTAACCATATTTTTCTGAATTAAAAAATAATCTCAGCCTTTGGTCTGAATGAAGCAAGATTGACTAGGTAGAGTCGTATTGATAATTCAACCAGAGAGGATTCCAAACTCATAGACTACAAAGTCAGTAGTATGAGCAATTATCCCATCAATTTGCTGTGCTCATTCCCCAGGCAAATTGGGATCTTTGTTTAGTAATGGATCAGAAATTAGAGATTTTGCTATCCTATGTGGGAATCAAAGTTTTTATAGTCTCCTTTACTGATTAAGGGGACTTTTTACTATCTTAACTGATATATTACTGTCACTGATGCCTACTTGTCGCTGTGCACTGATGATGTTACCTGATTTGTTAAAGAAATGTCTGCAAAAAACCAACCAAGCTCAGAAAGCACTATGGACTCCACAAATCAACCCTGAGCTACAAATATTCTCTTCTCTTGGAACCTTTAGACTAGCTCAGTCCAAGGTATGCCACAATTACGGAATAATTAACAAATCATAATACCTCAAAAGAAAAGACAACACTTGGAATGCCCAGAAGAGAGGAAAAAAAATCATGAAAATTCTTAAGTCCTGATAAGATAACTGGCCTCTATCTAAATGGGTCCGTTACCTCCATAAGATACAAAAAAATGCAACACTGCATTTTAGGCCCATCTTACTGCATAACAAACTGAAAACAAAATGTAAAGCATTGCATTTTAAAAATAAATGTCCTCAAGAAATAACATTTAATGCAAAAAATAATTAAAGCTAGCAATATATTTTGGAGGACCTCTAACATGAACCATATGGTGCTATGCCACATATAAATAAAAATATGTTACAGCAGGTGGGCTGGTTTGAATTTTATTTCACGGGTTAAATGTGGCCTGTTAAACTACAGAGAAGCATTTGTTCTGAGTACATTGTAAAGCAATTAACATAAGCCGAAAGATGTGGATTTCAGTGATTTCATACCCTCTTATTTTAACCTCCATTCAGAAGCTTTTACTTTAAACTTTACAAAATGCAATTTTGCAAAAAAATATATATATCAAAAATTAAAAATAGTCAAGGCATTGCATCTGTTCTGGATTCCTTCTAATTTAGATGGCCTTATCATTTCCTTGAGAGGGACACGGTGGCTCAGTGGCTAAGACGCTGAGCTTGTTGACTGAAAGGTTGGTAGTTCAGCGGTTCGAATCCCTAGTGCCGTGTAACGGGGTAAGCTCCCGTTACTTGTCCCAGCTTCTGCCAACCTAGCAATTCAAAAGGGCATGAAAAATGCAAGTAGAAAAATAGGGACTACCTTTGGTGGAAAGGTAACAGCGTTCCGTGTGCCTTTGACGTTTAGTCATACTGGCCACATGACCGCAGAGATGTCTTCGGATAGCACTGGCTCTTTGACTTTGAAATAGAGATGAGCACTGCCCCTAGAGTTAGGAATGATTAACACATATGTGCGAGGGGAACCTTTACCTTTACTCATTTACTCTGAGTTATCACATCTGATTAATTTTCCTGCTTTTGGATTATGGCAGCATAACCAAAACCAATTTTTGATTTTTTTTAGAGGAGAAAAGTTTGGCTAATACTTCAACTTAATTCACTTCTTAAACTAATGGTTTATATACAGTTGGGCAATGTGTCCGTCTTCCCTTAACAAATCTTATAGTGCCCTCAATGAATTAATGCCATATAAGCAATATTATAGATGCTAAAGCAACAGAACTACAGCAAAACACATCCAATTCATCAGTGAGAAAGAAATGAAAACGACACACCAGATTGCTAGAGGAAATTATTCTATATCCAACTTGTTTCAAACTGTATTTAGCACAGTTTTCCTTTTGGATGTAACATTAAGACAGAATTATTTCTCCTTATCAGGAATATTGGTACATGATACTCAAATGGCTTCTTTTTCATTGGAAGCCATTAAATAAACTAATAAACCTTCCATAAAATGTATTTAATGCTATGCCTAAACTGTTCCTGCTTTTTCCTTCATCTAATGGAAGCATCAGAAATCAACAATGAATTGAGCCTTATTACTCCCGCTTGCTAAGAGAAGAACTAATTGAGAGACTCCACTCCAGATGTAAATTACATTTATCGACAGTGGAACCATGATGTATTTAACATTCTTGCTGAAAGAAGAAAACATGGTCAGACAGCAGACAACAGTACAGGTAATTCTTGATTAATGACCAAAACGGGACCAGTAACTTAGCCCTTAAGTGGTCACAGTGAAAAAGCAATTGTGCTTCTAGTCTTACGTCAACTTTCTTTTGCTTTACAGACTTTAAAGGATGTAAATATGGGGATTGGTCATAAAGTTACTTTTTCAACACCATAGCAATTGTAAAGAGTTGCTAAATGAAATAGTCACTATATGAGGATTAGCTGTTTGCCTTTATAATCCTGATAAAACCAGATCTGTGATGAAGTCTAGATAAACACAATATCTGAACCCAGATAATGCTACTTGCAAAGAATATGTGACAATATTATCCTTAGAATTATAATGAAGATACCAAAGTTCTATCAAGCAAAGATTCCCATAAGGCAACATTTAAGATTTAGGAAAGTGAGATAAGAGGATTAGAGTTATGATATAAAGGGGATGAAAGACTAAAGAAGGAAATAAAATGATTAATCAAAAAAGAGAGAAAAGATGTTTTATACTATGCCACTTAAACTTTAGATACTATAGAACTACTGAAAGAGGCAATGGCTTCAGTGATCCATTGTATATATGTAAGCTTAGTAATTTCCTCTAGTGAGAAAGTAAGAACTACTGGACACTGAATTATTTTATAACGCGTGTTATAAATAGCGTGTTTGAGAACAGAATGGGACAATTCAACACAGTCAACCAAGTTGCTGCAATCAACTCATCATGGCCACTCACCATAGCCAATTCACCAAGGGACAACTCACCACAGTACAGTTCAATAATTCAAGTATTTAAAATAAATTAAAAATTATTTAAATTTTTCTCTTTCACATCCTTTCTTTAATGATTCTATTCCACCATTTCTTTGATGGTAGTGTAACTCTTATCCTGCAGCAAGTTGTCCAGTGATAAGTTGGCCGTGGCGAATTGGCTGCGGAGTTGGCCGCAGCAAGATGGCCTTGGCAATTTGGCTGTGGCATTTTGGCCATGGTGAGTTATAATAAATAGAGCCAAGCATAGATTGTAACAATGAAGCTAGAGACTCTCAATAAATAACTAAAGAATAATTAAACCAAGTATTCCAATTCCACAATTATGCCTCTTATCTACCAAAAGCTGCAATCTTAAACACAATGTCAAGATTAAACCGCTTTTGAAACTTCCGAGTCTTATTGCTATTCAACTTGCCAAAGAACAGGGGGAGGGAAGGGGGAGAATGAATGCAGATGCTCCAGGGATAGACCATGAGAGCCAAGAACCCAACAAGGTCACGGATGCACGTATCCAACAAAGAACTGAACTCTTCTCAAAACAAAAGGACGATTCATAATTGGACAATGTGAACATCCATGGGTGGGGAAAGGGCAAAGCCAGTGTTTGATTCATGCAAGTACTGAGCAGGAAAAACCAGAGTTGGTTTTGATTCTTCATTGCCAAAATAATGTATCTAATGAAGTTATGCTTTTGGGATTACCAATTTCCTGACAGTGCCTACTTCTTTTGTTTATTTATTTTATATATTTAGATTTTCTGATTAGTTGATGTTGGGGATTGTTTTATTGCATTTTGAATTTCTTATTTTAAATCACATAGAGTCTCTGGAATGAGAGATCTACAATTTTTAAAATAATTACAGAAGTATATCTCATGTTATTATTATAATTTTCTTTCTAATATCACATGTAAATTTTGTAATACTATCATGATATAGTACTTAATATATAACACTAAAATAGATAAGTTTTTAAATTATATTTAAAACTTCACAGTCTCATTTCTGCACTCCACTACCAAATCTTATAAGCAATTTAATCCTGTACAAATTATTAGATGAACACAGACATGTTCAGAGCAAATACAAAATATGTCCTGTAAAGTCACAAAGCAAAGTCTGCCTCCTACATATTTGCATGTAACTTTGCAAAAGTCATCCAGGGACAGGATTTCTGTTGTGACATATGTTTTATCATTCCTTCCTCCCCTCCTTTGGTAAATTCCTATAGCCAACACTATATTCCAGGTCCTTGTGGACGCTTCACCAAAGATAGATGAACTGTTATGGGTGGGGAAAGTCCCAAGACCTTTCACTGGTGTAACCCTGATTTTCAAGATAAATTAACTAAGATTCAATCTATTTTTTCTTTGAAATTTTTACTCGTTCCAGTATCAGCAGTGACTTGGCTTTGCAACAGCATGGTGCTGTTTCTAAGACAGAATGATTCAGTGAGAACAGCACTATTAGATAATATGAAGAAGCACAAAAGAGAAAGAGTTACATAAATACAAGATATTGTTATTCCAGGTCATGAACGCAATGTTAAAATGGGAACAATGGCATGAATGCTCTAAGATATCAAACTGAATAAAGATGGAACAAGCGCAAATCATGTCCATAGACAGATAATTTTGAAATTACTGTGTTATTTTATAAAGTGTTACCAGTACTAGATTTATTCAGCAGCATTGTAACTGTACTGACAGATTGTCAATATTAACAAGCTAGTCTAATGTATTATCAATGATAATCCAATTTTGCTTCTTTCCTGGACTCTAAACATTACTTGACAATAGAAGAGCAAAAATAAGCTAATCACAGAAATAGCTGCAAAGTACTGAATGGCAATGATACTTCAATGATAATAATAAAAAGAAACCTCTGGATTGGTTTTTCATTATCAGAAATACTGGCAATTTCAAGAGCCTTTTTTTACATTTTCTTTTCCTATATACTTTCTTGAATATTTATTATTTAAAAAAAAACAACATATGCCAACTCTTTTGTATAGCACATTTGAAAATGTAATGGTACATACTTGCTGAATTTAAGACTTCAGAGTTTTATTTTTAGGTAAGTCTCTGTAAAACTCCAGTCCTATGCTCCAATCATATCCTCTCTTTTCTGGGAATAGTAACACTAAATCCAACAGGACTTTTTATTACAAGAAATACCAACATACTTTTAAATATCCTTTTATCAGGTCAGTTTGGTGAGGTATTCCCAAAGTACGGCAAATGAGCCTTTACAATGTCTGTCTGCAAGAGCAAGATGGAACTCATAGTCTGGAGGGTTAATAATTTATTTACTGCAATATATGTATATATATGGAGAAAGCTCAAGACTGTATTGGTTGGAAACATGCAGAAGAGACCTTCATCCTGCAATGGATAGACAATGGCTAAAATGATGATGATGGTGTATGTGTGGATTCAGGAGGAGATATTCTACTCCCAGCAAAGCAAAGAAATGATGCCACTCTTGCAATTTCAGACATTCTCTCAAAAACAGTGCTGTGGAGTCGGAGTTGAGGAGTCAGAGTCGGAGGAAATTTTGGGTACCTGGAGTCGGAGTTGGCAAACAATTCACCGACTCCGACTCCGACTAAATTTAGATTGGAATTTTTAAAAAAGCAAGTTTAAATGTTCCAATTCACAAGAAGTTATAATTAATGACTTCTCTACTGTAAGAATAAAGACCAATGCATGCAGTGCCTCACGTAACCGCACAACGAACACGTTAAGTGACCGTGAAGAAACATGCTTTTCATGTGCTTCACTATATGGCACGCAACGCACAATTAGGAACGGCAATGCTTATACTTTCAAAAAACTGAGGAGTCGGAGTCGGAAGTAAAAAAACTGAGGAGTCGGAGTCGGAACATTTATCTACCGACTCCACAGCCCTGCTCAAAAAGAAAAAAAAGTTTAAGGTAGAGAGATAAGAGAAATGCTCACAGAATACTTCAATTAGGAGAATGGTTTAAGAGGAACTATGGAGAGTGGAGCATGATTAATACATTAACACAGGACTGTCAAACTCCCCGCCAGCGGGCCAGATGCGTCGCATGCTGGCCACACCCACACCCGGTTTAGTGAAGAGGAAAAAAGCCCCGATACATCACCTGATGCTGCTGTGACGTGAGTTTGACACCCCTGCATTAACACAACTAAAACAGAGGATTTGATGAAAGTGCAGCAGGTAAATTCCACTGCTGCATTGGTGCCAACAGATAGGTAAAAACCAATGCCTTCATTCACAACAAAACTTAAATGGAAGTTTCTTTCAGATAACTAGCAGTGGACTGAGGAGGCTATGATCCAACCCTGACTTCTTAAAACAGGGGGTAGTCTACCCAAGTGGTAGATGTGGATCAGCCTAAAACAAGAGCAACACTAATAAAGTGGGATTCAAACATTTGACTGTGTTGTGGTCATCAGACTCTTGTACCTGATTGAAAATTTACCAAACAGTATATTAGAGATGTACAGTATTCAGATCCTATGCAGGAAAAGTTATTTTGGATCCCATGTGAAGATGTTGAGAAACCCAAACCCGAGGGCACATCCTTAAATATTTCATGCCTTTTTCTGGCATCACCAAGTAACCAGGCAGACTAAGGGAAATGCTCAGGAGTTCTTATAAAGGCAGCGCCAGGGTATGACTTTGTGTTGCTCCCCTGCCGCCATCTGCTTAACCTCTTCGAAAGACTAATTTAAGACAGATACTGTGTATCAACTGCAGTTGAAAAGTATAAAAAGAAGACTATAAATAAGGATGAAGATTAAATTAAATCATTTGGCTTGGTAATAGGAAATGAGAACTGAGAAACAAGAGAACTGGAAGATATAAATGGAAACAAACTAGAAAATCCAGTGTTGTGACTTATTTTCTTAGTGACAGATAGATATTTAGTAAAAGAAAATGGCAGAATGTCAAACACAATGTCTTCTACTATGTCTTCCACAGAATAATTCCCAGTTTCAATAAGCAAAATCTTTTATTTATCCTTCACGCATGAATTCTAGTAGCATAGCACCTCCTGTCTCTATTCTTTCTTTTAGCAATTTGATCAAGAATATCCACTCTGCTTCATCTCCACATCAAACCGTACACAAGCTATTTTCATTAAAGCTTCCTTTCCTTAAAACAGCTCTGTATTTTGACACCAACCATATCTAGCATTATCTGTTCTGGGTCTCAAAATCACAATGCAGTTTTAGTTATAATTTTAAATTCTACTTTTAATTTCAAGTAAAAAAGTACATTTACTACATCCCTTCCTTAGCGAAATGCATGGATGCTTCAGACTTAGCTAACTTGCACTTCACACCACTGAAGGTATTGTAAATGAACCCTCTTTGGAAATCTGACATTAAACAAATACTTCTCCTTGTAAGGTATTTTTCATACAGGGCTAGAAATGTAATTACATTTAATTTTTATAATAAAGTTGTACAATTACAGGATGTGGTGTTAAAAGGTACTTTTTATTGTTTTCTATCATGTAAGTGTGTGCTTCATTGCTTTTTTATTCAGTTTTTCTTGTTGTGGGAGGCATGGATAAACCACGCATCTAGGGATAAAAATGGGATGTTCCATTATAATGTATATTACCCTGACAAAAAGCAACTCTTCCTTCTTTCCTAGCTATACTTGCAAAGTGATCCAAGTGATCCATTTACTTGTGGCAAGTAGATTATAGCAGTGACTTAAACCAAACCAATATAAACAATTGTGTTGTCAATTTCTTATGTGAAACGTGTATTTTTCTATTTCTCAATCCAGGTCTCTTCTTGATTAGAAAAATTTGTTTTCGGCATGCACATGTGAGCTGGCCAGCTGGTCTTCATGCACGCATGCATGCCATAAACTGGAAGCTCAGCTTCCCCATGCACGCCAGGGAGCTGCTCTTCTAGTTTCTGGTGCTCTCACACACACACACGCTCCTGTTTCGGCACTTGGTGCCAAAAAGGTTCACCAACACTGGTGTAGCTGATCCAGAAAGGCCAGTATGGAAGGGAAAAAACACTAAACAGAACTCTACAAGATGACAGAGTAAAGTTCGTATTTATTTATTTGTTTTGTTTGTTTGTTTATTTAAAAAGTATTTGTTTGTTTGTTTGTTTATGTTTAATATGAAATTTATTTGCCACCCATCTCTTAGCCAATGATTCTGGGTGGCTAACAGCATAAAAACATTAAAGCATTAACAACATTAATACAAATAACCATAAAAACACAGCAAATACAATTATTAACAAATACATAATTAACACCAGATGGAAAAGGAGGGAAAGAGAAAATCACAGAAGGAGGTGGGGTCAGACTTTATTTAGCCAACCACCTCCAGTATGAAGTTCCCTCATTGGGTCCCCAAGCCATTGGGATTGTCCTTGTTGAGGAGAAGAGATGACATCATTCCTCTCTGCACCATTTTAAAGATTAATCCAGAAAACCCACTAGCTGACAAGGGTTGCCAAATATACCGGGGGTCTACACAGAACCTTTTTTCGTCTAGCGGGGTTTCTGGAAAAGCAAACAGAACAGCCAAAAGGAAGAGTTTGCATCTGCTTTGCTTTTAAAAGGGAGGGGAGACAGCCCTGCTTGGAAAACCAGATTCAAAAGGGTGTTTTGCTCAAAGGAACATCAAAGGGAAACACCTATTTCGCACAGGCCTCTCCTACAGACTTTTAGAATAAGATGCCAAAATCGAAAACAGCTATTACAAGAACAGTGGTAACCGTATATTAGCATCTTGCTCACCTTTATATTCCAGAAATACATTTTAACATAAACCACTATTACCAAAGGCTATGATATTTTTATGTTATTTATTCCAATAAGCTGGAGCATGGGGAGAGGTGAGAAGCACAATTACTCCATCAGACATTTAATTTCCATCAACCATCTTCTGGAGGAAACCACAGGGTGCAGCAGAAAAGTGAGATAGAAAGCAAGAACAGCACATACTTTAGCCTCCTACTTTATTCTATTCTAGCTAATCATCGCAGCCTGGTTTTCTTCCTCCATTATTCTTTCCTATGTTTTTTAAACCATAATTCTGCTAAAAGGGATTTTCTTGTTACGTAGTTTTTGGAGCCTTTCTGGAAAATTTTTTTTCTAAATCAGGAGTAGAAACTGATGACTTTTCTGGATGTGATTGAACCACAATTCTCAGCAGCCCCAACCATTCTGACGTCCCTTGTCCAGCTAAAATCAACCAGTCTACTTGGCTAACAAGCCAGCACCATCTTTATACTCAGACCAATGGCAACATCCCAATAGTCAAAAAGAAGCTCATTTTAATTTTTATTAACTTAAACAGTAAATCTTACTTTTAAGTTAGGGAGATGAAACTTCAGTGCATCTCATCCTATCATCGTATGCTTTCCTATCATAGCTGCCTTTCAATATTTAAGAACTGCCAAGGAGAAGATAGGATCAACGTATTTTCCAAAGCACCAGAGAGCAGGACAAGAAGCTGATGGAAGCTTATCAAAGAGAGATTCAATCTAGAATTAAGGAGAAATTTCCTGTCAGTGAGAAAAACTAATCAGCGAAATGGCTTAACTCTAGAAGTTGTGGGTACTCCATCACTGGAGGTTTTCAAGAAGAGATTAGACAGCCATGTTTCTGGAATTATATAGGGCCTCCTGCTTCTGCAGAAGGTTGGAATGGAAGATCCCTTCCAACTCTATTATTCTGTATTCTGCATTCATCCTGATATCACTTTAATATCAAACTACTGTTTCCTTTGTCTGCATAATTCTAACTGGAATTCAGTTTGCACCAGTCTACTAGATTGCCCCAAGCAATCCAATCAGCTAATTTGTGGGCTGCAGGGGAGCTGTTTCACTAGAGGAACAGGGAGACAAAAAGCAACATAAAGGCAATGATTTTCTTCTCTTTTTCCTGGAGTGAAATCAAAGTCTTATTATCACTTTCCTTTCCCCTTAACAGAGAGGAAAGAATTCACTGCATTTCTGTTGCTAATGACAGCAGAAACTTAACCGCTTTCTTCTCTTTTATGTCCAAGTGAAGGGAGAGATGCTTTGTTGCCTTTTCTCGTCTCCCAGTGAAGAAGATGAAGATTGCCAAGTATAAGGATGGGAGATACTTACAGTGGTGGGATGCTACCGGTATAATGACTGGTTCGATGGTTGCATGCTTCGCGAACAGCTATACAAAAATTCTTACCTGCTGTGTTACTTCTAGGGAGTAACATAGCTGAGGAGCGGCAATCCGCTCTGCCACTGGCAGCTGAGAAGGTATAGGTCAGTAAAGCGCAGGGGCGGGCGAGCCCACATGATCATCAGAGCGAACCGGTTCGGTCCCAGCTGATTGTCGGAGCTAGGGATTTCCCCAAACCAGTCAGAACCGGCAGAATCCCACCCCTGGATGCTTCGGTGCAGAGGGAAGTTGTACATCAATGGAAGAAGATAGAGGGGAGGGGAAACAAGGGCAAAATTCTTACAGGACAAGTCTCATGAATCCAAACCATAAGCAATATATTTATCCAATGCTTCCACAATTTCTTCATATTTACAACAATTGACATAGCTTTCTATTTCATTTGTTTTGATATGAACAACTTTGGCAATGAATTAAAACATCATAAAATGGGTGTTTGCGGGTTGCTATGACATATCTAACTATATTTTTTTTAAGAAATTCATTCTAAAACATTTTGCTAATAATATATTTAGTACAGTACAGTATTAAAAAATAGAAATATAGGATACAAATTAAAGAGGTACTTTTACAGAATTACATACAAGCCAATATTTGTTAGTGAAACTTTTTAAATAGTTAAGAGCAGGGCTTTTTTTCGGCACCAAAAGGTGCCGGAACGCG
>JAOYMU010000098.1:117730738-117741226 GCA_025802295.1 Psammodynastes pulverulentus | reverse complement strand
TCTACCTAGTCCGTTCCGGGAGGAACGGATTCAAGCTCTTATCTCTGCAACGACAGAGCCGAAAACTGGGGATGACTAACAGGTGGTCGTGTCCTCAGTTTTTTTCAAGCTCTATCATTGCATGGAGGAGGAGCCTAACCCAGAATTCTCCTGGATACCATCATCTCACTGGAGAAAAAATATTTCTCCATGCAATATGCTCCTCTAAATGACAAATATTGTATTTAATTGCTCAGAGTAGACAGAAACTAAAAATTGAACTTCAGATGTATCTCTGCAAAGCAAGTTTTTGTGGGTGCTAAATATTACTATTGTTTTTAGGAAAAGAATTAGAGGTACATATTGAAATAGAACGTTTCTTTTAAAGAATACAAAAAAGCAAAGCATTTCAGAGAGACAAATCCAACAATACCAAAAGGGGAAAACTCCAGGAATCAAATACTAGCTTGACATGTGGTTGACAAAGGAATTTGATTCCTGTCAGGCAAAAGAACCAGGTGTCTATGTCAGAAATAAAAATTGATATATTGAATGTCAAAACAACCCCAAAATTTCTGGAAAATAAACACAATTTCTCAGGTGATATTCATATACTACTCCCGTAAAAGAATATGGACAGCTTCTCCACAATTACATCTGCCCATCCCATCAGATCCAGCAGAAGAGGCATGAAGTGTATCTCACCATAAGGGAACTACACTTGCTAGGACCTAGGATGCAGGCCTTCTCTACCATGGTGCCTGCCTTACAAAACATTCTCTCCCGCAAAATGAGGATGGCATTATCTCTACCTATTTTCCAGATGTCCTTCAAGAACTGCTTTTGTCATCAGGCCTGGAAGTGCTAAAAAAGCTTCCGTTGCTTGCCGCTGGAAAAGAGCTGCATGTCTCTCTGGGGATCTGCTTGACCCAAAGTGAAAAAAAAATCTCTTATACAGAAAACCTGATATTAGAAGTGTTTGGCCCCACCAGTGATAGTGTACTGACCTGGGGCTGAGCATGGAAACAACACAGCCAGACTGAAAGCTTAACTCCCCTTTATTGTTCCAGCTTTCCCCCCAAAGTTGGCAAGTCTAGGAGCCAAGCTATAAATACACACTTCCAATAGGTCCTGGCTGCTATTAGTCCAGAGGAGCAGCACAGTTCTGAGAGCAACCACCTTTCAGGGAATTTGGTTTCAGAGAGTCTTTGCACAGGAACTGGGATTGCAGCACCATCCGGAGTATAACTGTGTCACTGCAACCTCTCATGTAGCCAGGCCAGGCAAGCAAAGCAAGCATAGCAAAGTATCCAGACATCGGTAACAGCACGTGAGACTGGAAAAAGCAATGCTTGTTCATGACAAACGCCTCTCTCAACGATGTCTTCCTAAATACCATTCCCCAGGTGAGCCCTGTGAAGAGGGCCAGGGCGCCCTCCTCCCAAGTCGTCAGGTTGCCCTGTACTGATCCTGCCTCCTCTCCATTCTCCATGTTCGGGGATTGGGAGATAATTGCTTGTCGCCGGATCTCCATTGGTCCTCTGCTCCGCTGCCTGCCCTCTCCTTCCCTATTGCTTGGTCATCTTGCCCCCCTCTCCATCGCTGGTGACCCTTACCAAACCTGAGGGACCCGGGACTGCCTCATCTTGCTCCTCAGGTCATTTTTTCGTCGGCCCTAGCTCCATCTTGTCCTCCTCCTCAGACTCCAACGGGGCCATAACAAGTAGCGGAGCATGGCTGGAGGGTAGTTTCCTGACAGTTAAAACAATTAATCAGTGAACGACTTGCCTCTAGAAGTTGTGGGTACGCCATCACTGGAGATTTTTAAGAAGAGATTGAACAACTATTTGTCTGAATAGCTTGATCTGTGCTTGGAGTAGGATCTCATAGGTCCCTTCCAACTCTGTTATTCCATTATCTAATGACTTGTATGTTAAGATTTTTAAACATTTTAATAATAACCTTTTCTAGACATATTTATTGTTTATATTTGTTATAAGCTACCAAGAGTCACTTTTATGAGATGGGCAGCCATATAAATTTGATTAAAAAAGAAATAATTTGTCAGAGTGCACACAGTGTGAATAGCACACAGGTTTGTATTTACATATAGTGGTTTTATCTCTACAAAAGCATACACACACACACACACACACACACACACGTACTTTGATACAAGCCTTGAACAAGCAACAATCAGTAATCAGCTACACCATAGAAGCACACATGGAGAGAGAGAGATATATACTCCCTCACAGGATCTCACTTATATTACAGCCTCTTAAAGTGGTAGCAGTCAAATAACCCTGCTGACTCATTGCTACCATTGCATCTTCATTACAATATTACAGTATTACAACATTACAGCAGCTGGTCAGCTATTAAATCATTACCCTGACATAATTTAAAACATTAAAATAAACTGGAAGTTAAAGCTGCTTCTCAAATGATTAATATAGGTAGTCCTCGACTTACAACAGTACATTTAGTGACTGTTCAAAGTCACAACGGCACTGGAAAAAGAGACTTATGACCATTTTTTGCACTTACTACCATTGCAGCATCCTCATTGTCATGTGATCAAAATTCAGATGCTTGGCAAGTGACTCATATTTATGATGGTTTGCAATGTCCCAGGGGAATGTGATCTCCTTTTGTGAACTTCTGACAAGCAAAGTCAATGGGGAAGCCAGATTCACTTAACCATGCTAATAACAGTTTAACAACTGCAGTGATTCAGTTAACAATAGTGGCAAGAAAAGTCATAAAATGGAGCAAAATTCATTTAACAACTGTCTTGCTTAGCAACAGATATTTGGGGCTCAATTGTGGTCATAAGTTGATGATTACCTCTATCCTATTATATTCCTAATTACCAATATTACTAATATCCATTTCAAAATTAATCAACAGGTATAGCATGTCCCCCCTATTTCTCTTCACGCTGAAAGAGACTGACATTAGGAATCATAACCTTCTAATTTATTTATATATATACAGGTTTTCATTTGGAAGTAACATATTTGCCAGAACTCTTGCGTTATATCTTTAACCTTGTTTTAACACTCTTACTAATCACAGCTCTGAAAGACATGTTCCTAGGTTCCTACTTTTAATCCAGATTGTAGCAGATGTTTGACAATAGATACCACTGAACTAGAAATGTACTGCATCTTGTATCTCATGAAAAATCACTACATAATTCTTTATATACTGTGTGCTTATTTGATCCATAAATTCACATCAAAAGTTTTCAAGATAAAAAAAAATCACAAGGTAGTCCTAAAGACAAAAAGAAATCATCCTGTTTCTGCTGAACAAACTCAGATTCTTGTGCCAACATATACTTCCAAAATATGTCCCACCTTTTCCCGTCTTCTATATCAGATGCAACAAGAGGAAGAAAGGAAGGAAAGGTGGAGCGTCTCTAAACTATGCAATTGCATAGTGAATAAAGCAAACAGTTTTATTTTCCTCTTCACAGAAAATAATCTCTTCTTCAGTAAGACAAACATGTGCCTTTTTAGGCAATGTTAAAGTTTACCTGTATACTCATAAATGAAATCACTACCAATTCTGGGTTATTTTATATGTTTATACCTTAAAAAATGTTCATACGCACACCGACATTCTGTCAAAAAAGTGAGTAATTCTCAATCATATATATGTCAGTGTGTGTGTGTGGGTGTGTGTATAATCAACAGAACAATATTTGTAATAATTGAAAAGTTAGATTTACATTAATTTTTACATATTCCCAAATGCATACATATCAGAGTTTATAAGTTTTAATAAAAATATCAAAGATAAAGCTGAAAAATTCACAAAATAAATCTCTCTCTCCGGTTGTGTTTTTTATAGTTAGAGTAGTAGCCCTGAATTTAGGGAAATGCCTGTAAGTGCAAAACACAAATTAAGTTTGTTAAAGGATAATCAAATAATTCTCAGAAACGTAAAAAACAACAACATTGGGACTTTGGGAAATGACTTCAGAATCTATTTCATAAGATTTTAGCAGCAATGATTCTGTAACGTAATAGTGCAAAGCTGGAAAGAATGTGTCTTTCAAAAGAGAGTCCATGCCAATATATTTTCTTTTGGTCACTAAACAGTGTTTGGCTTTGGAAAGTATCTAGTGAAGATTATTTTTGTCTCCTTTTCCAACCATCTCAATTTGCCTCTTTAAACACACACACACACACACACACACACACACACACACACACACACACACACACTTCCAAACAGGGTTTATAGCATTAATCTTACGTACAAAAAATGCTTTTCATGTTTAATGTAAATACAGTTTTAAACCAGTAGCGCTAGAAATGAGGTGATGGTAATATTTAGAACCTTTTTTTAACTATTCCAGTATATCCCTGGAATAGGATTTCTTTTGGTATATCTGTCACTAAAGCTGTGTGTGTTTCACCTCAGGTTATTGTGGAGGAGAATTTTTAAGTTCTCGAATGAATTGTGACAGTGTAAACAAATTTCACTTACTGCCTTTTCCCCTCTAAAAGAAAAAACTGAGTTGGATTTTCAGTTCTTCAAGATGGCCAGAGATATTTTGTATTTCCTTTCTTGTGCTGTAAAAATGCACTATAGAAGTTTAATTCATGTTAAATTACCTCAAAAACTATTTCTGTTTTGCAGAATGAATATAAAACTTTTACCAGTCTTACTAAATAGCACAGCAATCACCAGATGAAAAAACTTTCCACAAAATAGGCAGATAAAAGATGGGATCTTATTTATGTACACTTTTTTCTATTTTGTTACTACATAATAAGCAACCGTCTATTTTACATGTATTACGCGCATAGCATATACTGTGATATTTAGGAGGATTTTCCTAGTCACAAACATTTAAAAACTACCTTTAAGACAAAATTGAAAATGCCGATTTTATTGTTGTAGAGAGATACAATAAAAGTTGTACCTTTTTAAATGTATATTTTACTTGAATGTAGAGTTTAGTAACAAACTACTTAGTAATGGGTTACTTTTTCAATAATAATTTTTATAATTTATGTTCTGGTTTTTTATTTTGCAAAAATAATTTTTAAAGTAAGGAAAAAGCTATTTATTTTTTCTAAATATAACTAAAACACAGTCTTATACATATCCGCTGTAAAGTAATTCCTCTTGAAATGAAATCAAACTTTTTTTCCTAGATGAACAGTCTAAATTTGGATCAAATCCAAATACTTTATGCTTTTTCATGAATTCATGTTTTTACAATTTAAGGAGAAAAATAGGTGTTGTACTTTCTATTTCTTTCCAACAGTGATTATTTTTTGCTGGAAAATATATTTTAAAAACCTAATAACCACCTTAGTAGCAAAACGTAAAGCCTATTAAAATTTTGAATAATAAAGGATATTTCCGTTTTTCAGGTAGGAAATATTGATATTTCTAGGTATCAAAATTTCTAAGTCAAAGTCCTTGCTTAGCAATCACATTTTTTTCAGTCAACAAAACAGGTCATTTTGATGAGTTACAAAACCATGGAATATGAATGAATAGAAATTATAAATTAATTCCTATCGTTGAAATAGAAAAAATATTTAGAAAAACTAGATTTAAGACACTGAATTAATTACTACTTTCAGATATATCACCAGCATTCTGTCAAAGACACTCTGAAGAGCTGAGAAAACCGGGAACTAATAAAAAATGTTTTATATAATTTTCTCTTCCGTCTTCATTTTAAAGATTAAAATTTACCACTTTTTTGGTAAAATGCAAACATAGTGGACAGAGCACATCCAATGGAACCTTTCACATTCATGTTAAATTTGCGCATAGAGATAAAGCAGCAAAGAAATAAATGTCTTGTAAAATATCTGGCATACCATCTATATGATACTATATGCCATCACTTCACCTCCTTTGGTCATTTAATGTTTGGATAAAGAGCCTAATTTCTTATTTAGTCTTACAAAGGGTTTCACTAAGCTTGCCAAAAGATGGGGGAATTGGGGGGGGGGATACATTCCTTTGATCACAACAACCTTTAAAATTTTGCATCCCTGTTATCATGAGTGCCTTTCCTACTCCCAAAAGTGTGATGAAAGCCTAAAAGGATTTTTACATATAGTTCTCTTTTTCTGAGATACTGATATTGTGGTATCTGTGCCTACAGTCATTGGTTAGGCAAGCTCCACATCTCTAAAGATGATCCGCATCTGTTTTGAATTCGTACCTGATGCAAATATCTTAATGGGCAATTCTCTGTAATTTACTCTGATGGGAACTGAATCTTACAAACAGATGGACTTACCTTGGTCTTAGGAAAAGGGAAAACATATTTTGTTGAAAATATAGAATTTGGCTAATATATTTAAGAATTTTAAAAACATAACTGGAAAAGTTACTGTTTTGAAGAGGAATAACTTGATAGAGTAGTTTGTCACTGGAAAGGGGAATCAGAAACAGAAAGGAAAGCTTAGCCTATAAGTCAAAATCGTACCACCACAATACTGTGAACCTGTGAAAAGGGTACTATAATATCAGGAAAAAGAAAAATGTCTCATATTTCAAACAAATGTATGGAAACAAATATTTTATTTCAACTTCTGGGCAATACGTCTTATGAGATTAATGAAGGCCTCAAAAAGCCTCATGAGATTAAATGAAGTTTTATTTAGCATATCCAGGATCAAACTTTATTAAAAACAAACACAGATTCTTGCTGTTTGATGACATATTTTCATGCTATGTATTTTCTTTACACTGATTACTCCTGGTAATACATTATTTATTTATGGAATTTATACTGTTTTAAATAAAATTGCAGTATAGCTTTCAACATCCAAATAATAAATTAAAATGGCACTTTTAAAAAAACTATTAATTTGTTTTTAAGATTTATAAAGCCACCCAATTCAAGATAAATAACATAATTCTGGGTGGCATACATCATAAAAACAAACAAATTAAAAAATAACAATAAACAATATATAAATATGAAATACAAAATATAAATGGCAACCACATACAAAAGGATGAGGTCCCCTGCTCAACTGATCACTAATGTTTACATACAAATATATAACTAGACTATATCTGTATTTTGTTTTACTCAATTTTTAACATCAGAATTTATCAATAATGTAACTAACTTCCCAATGCGTCTGCATCTTATTTCATATGTTAATTTATATAAGAATTTAAATCATACAATGCTAAGAAATGATATTTAAGCTGTGCTCCCTCCCACCTTTCTTTTTACGTGTACACATAAAATAGCATGGTGGGTAATCCAGAATGCTAATTATGTCAGAACAAATCAAAATAGTTACAGTGAGGAAATGTTTTTATTTGGAATCATCAAAAGTCACCATCTAGGAAGCTAGGTTTTCAAATATCCAGAAGGCTTCTTTGTGCTAAATTATAATACAAAAGGAGGATCTAAAGTTGTTTATTGAGACCCACTCCTGCGGTTTATAATAAAAGGTGTAGATTGCAAATGAAAGCACATTTCTATTCTGAATCAGTAGACTTAAACCTTATTTAAACAAAATACCTGCTACATCATGAGTACTAAGGGTCTTTCAAATTTGCTTTTACCTTCCAGTCCTTTATTGGAATGTAGTTATATGCCTCAACCTGTCATCTTATGTCCTAATCTGCTGTTGTATTAAAGCTACACTTCACTGTAACAAAAGTATTCTGGTTATTACTTTTTGTGGCTTTTCCCAGTGTCAAACTCCTCTATGCCAAAAATTTTTTACAGGATAGCAACCCTCAACATACAAATACACAAACACCCAATCCATATAGTTATATGTAGCCTGACCACAGTCAGATTCATAACTAATAGAAAACTTATTGTTTCCATTACGTTCAGCCAAATATAAGAAATACTTATCAGTACAAGCATTCTGGTGTTTCTATTTCCATGAAAGTCATCAAATCGATATTAATTTTTTTCTTTTTCCCCCCTTGCTTTCCCCCACTTTTCTCTTCCCTTCTCTCTTTCCTAACTTCCCTATTTACTTTTGTATTTTCTTTGTACACTATAGATTATAAACTAATAAAATTGTTAAAAAAACAATGTTAATATTCTTAGGATGCTTACAAATAAAATACCAACTGTATGTACATTGACTTTTATATGGGAGAAGTTAATCATATGGCTGAAGGTTTTTTCTCGTAGACATTGAGTACTTTACCACTGAGTATGTTTCAGTAGCTAGTGCAATCCATATTATTTAAAGTTACCATATTTTTCGGACTATAAG
The DNA here is from genome assembly GCA_025802295.1 of Psammodynastes pulverulentus. Classification (NCBI taxonomy): domain Eukaryota; kingdom Metazoa; phylum Chordata; class Lepidosauria; order Squamata; family Psammodynastidae; genus Psammodynastes; species Psammodynastes pulverulentus. The sequence continues at coordinate 117,732,998 of JAOYMU010000098.1, read as the reverse complement.
ATGCACCGGAGTATAAGACGCACCTAACTTTTGGGGGAGGAAAACAAGAAAAAATATCTTACCTCAGCTTCTGCCTCCCAGCAATTTGCCTCCGTTGCAGCAAGCAGAAACAGACTTTCAGTTTCACTTTCCCAGCACAGCCTAATTAGCACATGGCTCTGCCCGTTTCAGGCTCCAGGGATTGCTATAGCCTATTGGCAATCCTTGCACTCTGAAACAGCTGATGGTTGGAGTCCGATCCAAACGACCATCAGCTGCTTATGCTAAGTAGGCTGTACTAAAGCTGCAACAGGCTTTTTGCTGCTTGCTAAAAAGAGGTAAATTACTGGTGTGTGGGGCTTCTGCAACATTCGGTGTATAAGACGCACCTAAATTTTCACCCACTTTTGGGGTAGAAAAAGTGTGTCTTATACTCCAAAAAGTACGGTAAATGATTTTTAATGGGAAAGTGTTCAACATTAATAGTTTCTTAATTGATTACTCTTATGACTATATCAAGAAAAGAAAAAGAAAAGAAAAGAAAAGAAAAGAAAAGAAAAGAAAAGAAAAGAAAGAAAAAGAAAATACATGATCTGATTCCAGGACAACGTAGATAAAAGAAAATACAGTGATAAGATATAGAAGTGGAGACAGAGATCTGATAAAATGCATCACCCTTATAGGGAACCCCAATTTGTTCAATGTCTCGGGTTCTTAGCTCAACTGCCTTAATTATAAACTTAGCACTTCTGCTTACAATATATACATTAGGAGAAACCAAGACAAGCTATGTGATATTCAATATGTTTAAAGGAAAACCAGTTTAGATTTAAGTACAAAATCCATTACCTGCTCTGAGATGTTCCACGGAATGAGATCTCCTGAGGCTTTTTTCCCTCTAGACAGGCTGTTCATAATAGATTGTCGTGATATCTCACCCTCTAAACATACCTGCAGGAATAAAGGGAAGATAAGTTTCAGTTCTTCAGTGGTACATTATGTAGCATTATTTTAAACCAAAATTGTGTATCAGGTATAGATTATTTAAAAGAGCAACAGAAGTACCAGAAGCTATAGATTACTTAAAATAGTACAGAAAGCACTATTATTTTCTATTAGTAACTAGAAAGACTGGATTAATCCAATCTGATTTTTTTTCTGTTCTCCCAAAACAGTAATGTAAATGAGGTAGAAATTGCTGGTAAAAGAGTTTTGATTCTGACACGTTTTACAATTCCAAAAGTATTAATGAAAGTCTACCTTAATTGAGAAATCAATAATACATATGCTTTGGTTTTACCAACTCCCAAACACTGTAGCTAAAACAGAATTCCCAATTCTTTGCTCACATGATGGATAACATGACAAATTTCTTCCCTGGAACCAATCAAGAAAAATTACAAATTCTCTAGGGAAAGATTCAGAGTCCTTACTTATTGATTTCTCTAGTTCTGCTTCTTCTTGTTTGATCAAATTCATTACTTCGGTTACTTGAAAATATCCTTCTTACCTGGACCACAGCAAGGACTTCTGGCAAGGAATTTTGAGTAGGTGGTACCGGTGGCAAAAGGCAAAAGAGATGATGGGCTGGAGCATCCGAAAGCATCTGGAGGTCATTCGGAGAATTCTGCAAGGTTTGCAACCATGTTAGAGAATTAGATCTCAATCATTCAAGCCTGCTTCATTAATTCAGGCTATTGGTTATCTCTAGAAATGATACTTTCTTTATTCAAAGCCCCATGACTTTAAAACACTCTATTATTCTCAATTAATTCCCATACGCCGGAAGCTGACAAAAAATATCCTGGGTCAGAATGCTGTATGTTTCTGTATGACCCAATGTGGCCTCCAGATTTAACATTATCTTTATTATGCATCCTTCTTTCAAATCTTATCAAACTTTATTTCCTATTTTTATATTATATATAGGTAGTCCTTAATATATGACCACAATCGAGATTGGAGCGCCGGTTGCTAATTGATGCAGCCATCAGGTGAGTCATGCTGTTGTTAAGCAAATCTGGCTTCTCCCATTTACTCTGCTTCTCAGAAGCTCCCTGGAAAGGTTGCAAATGGTGATCACAGGATGCTGCAACCATCATAAATACACGCTCAAATTCTGATCACTTGGCTCTTGGGACACTGTGATGGTCATAAGTGCAAGGACTGGCTAAAGCATTAGGCTAGAAACCAGGAGGGCAGAGATTTCAGTCCAATATTGTGGGGGGGGCAGGAGGAGGAGGAGGAGGAGGAGGAGGAGGAATAGTGACCACACCATTTT
>JAOYMU010000098.1:117639943-117650435 GCA_025802295.1 Psammodynastes pulverulentus | reverse complement strand
ATCGGAGAGGTAACAGCAGGATTGCTTTCTCATGCCGGATTCCTTCGTGTCCTCTCCGGTGTGCGGGGAGGCCAGCCTGGCATCCCGGCTAGTCCTAACGCAGCGAAGTTCTGCCGGCCTCCCCACACACATCGGAGACGCGCTAGCGCTATACGCATGCGGGCAGGGTGAGTGGCGGGCGGGGCAAGTGGCGGGGGGGACAAGCGAGCATCCGGAACCGGTTCGGGGGCGCGGTCAGCCATAAGCCGCTACCGGTTCTGCGATCTAGGCCTAATTGCTACTACTGGTTCCTGCGAGCCGGTGCGAACCGGCTGAATTTCACCACTGATGCCTACCCAGCTGGTCATTAGGGCAGAGAACCGGTTGTTAAATTATTTGAATCCCACCACTGTATAAGATCTCCTGTTTGAGCAGGGGGTTGGACTAGAAGATTTTCAAGATCCCTTCCAACTCTGTTATCCTATGTTCTCTTGTTTGAGAATATGGTAGAAGGCTTATAACATCTTCTACACTGCTTCTTCTTATCACATCCACTTTGAAGTTGTTGCATGTTTCTCTGGCATTGAATTTTGGAACCAGGGGACAGGAAAACTCCTCAAACATTTATTTCTTTTTCAGGTTCTGAGTTCTCATCTTAGCATGGTGATCTACAGTATGTATTGAATTACATCTGAGTCAATGCCAGGGCTACAAGATTGCATGCTAAGATCATGTACACCACAGAAGGTAAATGGTCCAGCTACTTCCCACTTTCTCTCCAGTTATTGTTCCCACAAGAAAATTTGCATGCTTGTTTTGTTTTACAAACTCAGGATAGTTTTTGACTCAGAGCAATATATATTTCAAGAAGGCTTATCTAAATAAACTCCATTAAAGAAAATGGGATTATCCTGGGATTTTATCCCTCTGTTCCCTCTACTAGATCTGTATTATTCAGATGTATGTCAATTAATGAAGATAAGGGAGATCAAAATAGCTTAAAAATAATTTACCTACTGTGAATTGTGGTATTGGATCAATGTGAGACATGACAGTCAATTACCCTTTTGCTTTTTATTTTGTCTTTTACAATTATTTGAGATCAATATTTTCAGTCTCAGATGATAGAAAATGTCAGCATGGTTGGCTTGGTGTAGACCGACTGCTACATTATGCTGGAATAACTATCAGAATCTTTAACCATTGAATACATTTCTGGTAGGCTATGCAAAACTAGTGCCACAAAAATTTTCAGCAGGACTGCATGTCAACAATCAGTTCAGCATGAATGGGAAAAGGGATACAAATGTATTTCAACAATCACTAAGACATTTGATAAAAAATATTAATTATAACATTATTTTAAAATGCAGAGTAAAGAAAAGAGAGTCTTGAAAATGTGGCTGTCCCTAACATTGTGATTGGAACTTGAAGATATATTCAGAGAATTATGCATTCTTCTGATTAGTGAAGCCCATGCAGAAATATTTGGAAAGCAAGGGTTTGTAGTTTTCTCCTTCTGTTCAGTAAGGTTTAAGCTGAAGGACTACTCCAAGATTGAACCTTAGGTTTATAGCAGGATGAAAAAAAAGGATATATATATTGGATTAACTTTTACGGAAGTATGATCCATAGATGCCAGATTCCTATATATCATGGGTATTAAATTCATGGCATCACGCTGCCATCATGTGATGTTTCGTGACGTTTTTTCCCTTTGCAGAGCTGGAGTGGGCATGGCCTGCACGTGACACATCCTGCCCATGGGCCGCCAGTTTGACACCCCTGCTATATAGGATCTTAAAGGTGATATACAAAGGTCAAAAATAGAAAGGTAAGGAAAAATAATAATTTAAATATATTTTAAAATTTATAAAATGAAATAGACAAGATGATAAAGAGTTTGAATACCCTGAAATATCTGCATAATTGTTTGAATACAAAATACAGATACAACGTATAACCCAAAAACATTTCCAGTTTGGTTATTTTTCTATAATTCGGGCTATGTTGCTTTCAGCTGCTCACGAGTTGCCTCGCAAGATAGGAGGCAAATAAATTTGATAAATAAATAAAATAAATACATTATCAGTACCTGAACTAGAATTATGAATTATTTTCCGACAAATAAAAATGGTTTGTCTTTAGTTATATATTAAATTAGCATTTTGAGACTAGAACCAAGGGGATTTTAGGTATGAAGAGAATGCATTTTAAAAGGCATAACACACATCACAACCAAATAATCAACTGTGGAAAAATATGATCCCACATAGAATCAGAATAATCTGTAATTGCTTCTTCTGTGACTTCTCCAAATAATATTCCAACCTGACTATCCAAGAGCCTTTGAAACATATTCTGTTTCACTCTTTGCTTATGTTAATGTTCAGACGCTTCAGCCCTGATATTAATAGGGATTAAGCATGAACAATCAGACAACTATGTGGAAATTACCAAGCATCAACAACTTGGGTTCATTTTAGTACATTTAACAACAGTTCTTTCTTTACACATATTTTTCTATACAGATGCGGCTAGCAAAATTGAACTCCAGAGAAGCAATCTATTTAATTTAGATTAAGTAGATAGTCCTCAACTTACAACTGTTCATTTAGTGACTGTTCAAAGTTACAACACTAGAAAAAGTGACTTATGACCAGTTTTCACACTTATAACATCCCCATGGTCATGTGATCAAAACTCACATGCTTGGCAACTGGCATGTATTTATGACATTTGCAGTGCGCCAGGGTCATGTGACCTTTTGTGACCTGACAAGCAAAATCAATGGGGAAGACAGCTTCATTTAACAATCATGTTACTAATTTAACAGCTGCAGTGATTCACTTAACAACTGTGACAGGAAAGGTCATAAAATGGAGCAAAATTCACTTAACTATCTTGCTTAATAATGGAAGTTTTGTGTTTAATTATGGTGGTAAGTGGAGGATTACCTATAACACCCTTGTCAGTTTCTGTGGTTGCTGGTGTCATTAAATAATATCAGCCCCAAAAGGTTGACCAATAGCAATAGCACTTAGACTTATATAATGTTTCACAGTGCTTTACAGCCCACTCTAAATGGTTTATAGAGTCGGCATATTGCCCCCCCCCCCAAAAAAAAAATCTGGGTCCTCATTTTACCTGGGAAGGATGGAAGGCTGAGTCAACCTATTGACCTGTGAAATCCATTCTCATTGAATTATTATGTGATAGTATATTGCAAAGTCTTTATATTTTTCCTAGTAATAAATAGACGTATAGAAAGTGTCATCCACAATACACAGTCTCTCTGTCTGCCTATCTGTCTATGTATCTGTTTCTTTCTTTTTCTTCTATGAGTTACTCTTGTTTGGCTATTCATAGTGCCATTATCATAGAACTGTTTGCTCTATATTATCCCTGCCTTGTATTGGTGGGTTCAATAATCTGAACAATTATACAAAAAGGAGTATGCAAAGACAAAGGAAGATAAAAAGTGAAACAATGTAATTGCCACCTATCTTTCCAACCATGCAATAGCAATTATCATTTGGAGAGCAAATGTAAATTGCAAAGCTTCTCTCCCAGGCAACCACCAGGATATCTAGCTCCCTTTTCACACATGAATAAAAGGGACGACTGCTTGTCATACCCACTGCTAACAAGCAAGTCCCTTGGCAATCTCTATTTTAGGTTCAGCCAGAAATAAAACCATCATCTACAATTGCTTTGTTTTCCAGTGGCCAGGCTTCAAATTGCACATTAATACTATATTCCCCAAACCTCGGATGTATTCAAGGATCCAAACATTGGACCCACAAGAGTCTTTTTTTCTATATGAGGACAGACGGAACAATCTATGGTTTTTCACTAGGTTCATGAATGGATGAATCTGTCTTTTGTAAACCATAATGTAAGTACTGATCTTTGTTCATGGTGCTGTACTATATATACTAGCCCTCAGAGTTCACAGTCATAACCTTCAACATTTCAGGCATATTGGAAGACGGAAGAGAAATGATTAGAAGGAAGGAAAAGAGGGAATAAAGTTTAGCATTCTTTGTTCCAGTAGAGCAAGGGGTGAGGAATGATGGCCCTGTCATGACTTGTGGACTTCAACTCCCAGAATTCCTGAAGCAGCCATGCTAGCTCCGGAATTCTGGGAACTGAAGTCCAGGAGTCATAAAAGGAGCCAGAGTTCTCCATCTCTGCATTAAAGTATGAGGACTAGGCCAAAATATACATGGTAGTTTTTTGAACAGGGGACTGAAAGAAATAAGAGCAGTAGCACCAATGTTCTTAAATATACTCCTGACCTGAGGAAGAAGGCAGGATAGATGGCACTTTTTAAAGAAGCAAAACTATATAACTCACAAAAGTTAATGGAAGCGCACGCATATTGTACCAATATGTTTTTCTTCATCTCCATTATATAGAGTGGAATACAGTGGAGTGATTAATGCCATAATATAGAGGAAGGGCTTTGTTTTGTTCTGTGTAGAATCAATCCAAACCAGTTCTTTATGTTCTTCTAGCAGGAATAAAAAGAGACTGGAGGTGCGTTCAGACACATCCAATGTCACATTGCCAAGCTAGCTGTGACATTAAAAGTGTCTTTGTATTTAGCTTACAGTTTTTAAAAATGCAAATAGCATCCACCTGGGAGGATGCTATTTATCAGCTTTCTTCCCTGAGGAACAATCTCAATAGTTATCAGCCCACTATTTGCATTTAAAATAGGGCTGATATATACATTTTTAAATATGCACATTAAATGCAAAAATGCATTAAAGATCACATCTAACTTGGCCCTTAAAGGACAGTATGATTCCGCTATAGAAAACCAACTATGCAAAAATAAGAGATGTAATTTCAGCCATGCAGTAGAGGACTATTTAAGTTCCATTTTACCACCAAATGTGGTCAATTACCAGTATTTTAAACAGAAGTTAATTTATTGGCACCAACCAGAGAAAAGTTATCCTCACCAAGCTTTACAAAAATAAGCGAAGAGCAGGAATATAGCATTCTTCAAATAATTATCATTAATTTTTAGCAAAACCTTTTAACTTAGACATGGAAGTAACTCTCCCTGAATCCAGTGAGAGTTTATTGGGAATAAAAATGAAAAAGAGCTAATTGTAATACCTTCAAAACAGCTTGATTTTTCCAGTGTTGACATATAAAACACTCCAGTCTGAAATGAGACTGGAGATTACCAGTTTTCTCAATAAACCTCTCATTCTCATTGCAAAATTTAACTTGCTTTGGAAGATACAACTGGAACAAAACAGAATAGAGGTAGTCCTCAACTTACAACAGTTCATTTAATGACCATTGAAAGTTACGATGGCACTGAAAAAAAGTGACATGACCATTTTTCACAGATATGACTTTTGCGGCATCCCCATGGTCATGTAATCAAAATTCAGATGTTTGGCCACTGGTTCATACTTATTACCATTGTCACGTCTCACCTTTTGCGACCTTCTGACCAGCAAACTCAATGGAGAAGCCTGATTCACTTAACTATCAGGTTACTGACTACAGTGATTCACTTAACAACTGTGGCAAGAAAGTTCATAAAATGGGACAAAACTTACTTAACAAATGTCTCACTTAACAACAGAAATTTGGGGCTCAATTGTGGTCGTAAGTCGAGGGCTACCTGTAGTACAGACCATTGAGAAAGAATGGAAACTACAGTAATATTTTTTTACTTCATAACCCTGGAAAAAAGTTACAGTGAGTAATGTGAAATGTTGCTGAAGAGTCTAGAAGACCCACTCTTTACTGTTAGATATAAATCATGGCCACTCTTTTTGTTATTACTGGCGGATTTTAAGGCCAATACCCAGAATATAATAATGTTGGAAGAATTTTCACCCCATATTTGAAGGTTTCTAAAGGACAAAAAGTGCTTAACCTTTTACACAAATCCTACACCTATCCAGAGGGGCCAACGTACTTATCCCTGCCCATTCTGTAGATGCTCTTAGATTATAAAGAGAATTTGGGAGTTGGCTATAGCCTGTGGCTATAGAAGTTTCACATTAGAAATCAGACTGAATTGGAGCTAAGTAGTAATTTTTCTCAAACTGGGGGGATTGTTCAGAAGCCAATTGACTTGGCAGATAAATTCCCGACTGGACTATTGCAACATGCTTTACATGGGGCTACTCTTGAAAAGTAACTGGAAGCTTCAAAAGGCGCAGAGTGCAGCCACACAAGCTATATTGGGTGCCCAAAGAAAGACACTTATAACAGCCTTGCTCTACGAATTGCACTGGGTGCCAGTTTGCTTCCAGGTCCAATTAAAACTGTTGATCCTCCATATAAAGCCCTACATGGCATGGGGCCAGGCTGCCTACAGAACTAGTTTTGCCCCATCACATCAGCCTGTCCCACCAGGTCAGGCAGGAAAGGTATGTTGCAGACCCAACTGGTGAGGTCTGGGAAGAGAGCCTTCGCACTATGGAATATCCTCCCCTCAGAGGTGAATTGGGTCCCCCTCTCCTGGCCTTCCAAAAAGGGGTCAGAATGTGGCCTTGCATGGGAGGCACAACAGGCTATAGGTCACAGAATTAGTTGGATCCATGAGATACCTCCCTCCCACCTTTATTAACCAATTTTATTAGGGTTAAATTTTGTTTGATTGGGTTTTTTTGTAATTTAATAATTTTTAAAGTTTTAATCCTATATTAACTTTAATATTTTAACTTTAATTTTATATACCAGTGTTTCTCAACCTCTCTACTTTAAGATGCTGGCTGGCTGAGAAATTCTGGGAACTGAAGTCCACTCTTCCTAAAGTGACTGAAGTTGAGAAACACTGACATATACTGTTTTATATGCTGATACTATACTGTGCACCACCCAGACTCCCTCTTTGATGGAGATGGGCAGTCTAGAAATGCAAAATATAAATAAATAAATGAATTTTAAAGAAGAGGTTTGCCGGTGGGTGGTATTGAGTCAATAAAGTGGCACATCTGTTTTGCAGGCTTGCTCAACTGCTTCATAAACTGCTTCTGTTTATTTTCATTTTATTCAGGGCCTCCTTAGAAGACATCACTATCTCTACCCTTTTAAAAGGAAAAGGAAAATTTAAGTTTGGCTGACATGTCTACATTCAAAAGCAGGTCTATTGATTCTTACAATTGAACCTGATGGGACTCCGTATAGAACAGATCAGTTAATAGTAGAACAGATCAGTTACTAGCAGGTAGTATTTTCATTTTACTTATGTACTTCGTGATCCCCAGAAGCATTACAGAAAACTAAAGTGTGAACAAGAAAAAACACTAGCTTCTGTTTGCGACAGCAGCTCAAAACATATACACAGGACACACTATGCTGGTGGAAGACAAAAAGGGACCACAACAGAACGTAGATAGATAGTTATGAAAAAGGTTTGTTCCAGATTGGATTAAATTAAAGTAATATTACTTGTTTTTTGGCTTAAAAATCTGTTTTTAACCTGACAGGTCGAGAATGGTAGTATTTTGAGGTTTTATGTCTGTTGGAGTTTTCCTCGTGAATTTCCCAGATTTGTTTAAATAGGCAGAATATAAATATTCTAAAAATGCAGTAAAAAATAATAATTCTTTCTTGGACCTTATCACAACCATACTTTTCAAACTGGTCACATGAAATAATGGAAGATGCTAGCAACAGATTCCCAGATTTAGGTATAAGAGATATTTCACAATCCAAAATAGCTTACATGGATAAAATGGTGGGAAATCGGAATTATACTTACAGTGCCAATACTGTACTGTAATCCCCTTTGTGGTCACAACGGGTTTTCTATCATCTGAGTCCACATTTAAAATCCATTTAAAATTGCTATGTGTGAAGCTACATGAGAACTAACAGCTGGCTTTATTGATGTTTTGTGGACTTCCACAAATGCTCACTTACTGGAGGGAAACTTTTGTATTAAAATTGATGTGTATGTTTCTGCAGGTGGTAGCAACTGATCAGTCTTATCCAAACATGGAAGCTAAGTTAGTTAGTCTCAAATGAGAAAACATCAGCCCAAAATTTCTTTTGCAAAGCAAGACAGTTGCAAACCAGTGGGAAGCTTAAAAAATCTCCAGAAGGCGACCATGGAAAACTGGTTTTTTACCATGAAAATTGCATTAATATGTATGTGCATTGATTAAATCTTCAATTCAGAATATCTGTTAAAGTATATTTATTCTATGTAGAAAATGAAAATTTTAAGAGCTACAAAAATTTTAGTAAATATCCTTTAAATGTCTTTGATCTATTTATTAAATAATAAACATACAAAATGAGAAATAATTCTTAAGATTGTACCTTTCTCTCTCTGAGACCAGAACTGTAAGACACAACTCAATACAAAGGACAAGGATCTTAACTTATCCTCACTCTTCCATTCTGCTTACTTTGGGTGAAGCCATTATGAAATCAGAAGAAATTATGATTGAATAAGCTTGACAAAATTTCATTAAGAATTTATTTTATTCGTTCTTGTATACAATAAATTTATGAATAAATCTCTGTCTAAACAAGTAGAGTTATGTGACATCATAACAAAACAGTTGTGCTTTTTCTCTTCAATAAACACGTTACCCTACTTTCTTCTGTTGTAGCATCGCTCGGTATCTGTTTGTTCTTGCATGTATCATATGTTGGAGTTAGGTTGAAATGATTAGTAAAAATCAAATCTTCAGAAAAGATCCATACTTTTTAATCCTGTCAATTAATGCTACATATCTGTCTTCAGACTTTTAATTCCAAGATCTGAGAACTAGAAGAACAAGAGGAAGGGAAAAAGAAGAAAGACAACTACAAGCATGCTATGATTTTTCTGAGTAACTGCAATTATTTATATTAATGCTTTCCTTCATATTTATAGGTAATTTCCCCATACATTAGCTAATGGTGCCATCTTATGGTCGCTTCCTACCAGTGTTTTTTTATCTTTTAAAGGTTTCAAAGGTATCTTCCTGGTGACTTTAAAGATTTACATAAAGAAGTTAGACAGAACCATAATAAAGGCATTATAAGAACAATTTTTTGAGGTGAATTGGAATCAATTGTGTGTTAAAACTATACATGACCTCCTTGACTATATCCTAGTGCTTGTAGTCTATTAAGCACCATAGGGCTTTGTCGTCATCGTTTCACTTGGAGGGAAGTGGGTTGGCTCAAATAATTACAATATTTGAAGGGGAAATCCATACCTGATTTACAGTAATGGATTGTTGACCTATGTCATCTGAAAAAAAATGGGGCAGGGGTGACATCCTTTCCTTTCAGGCAAATATTTTCAAAGTTCTGTTTATAATATTTTCATAGTATAAGGAGGGAATGAAAACCTGAAAGTTACGTTTTTTTCAGTTATGGCTCAGCTATACAGGTGGTCCTCAACTTAGAACCACATTTGAGCCCAAAGTTTCCTTTGCACAGCAAGGCAGTTGTTAAGTGTAATTTGCCCTATTTTATGAATCGCTGCAATTGGTAAGTAGGTAACATAGTTGTTAAGTGAATCTGGTGTCTCCATTGACTTTGCTTGTCGGAAGGTCACAAAACAGACAGACAGAGCCCAGGACACTATAACCATCATAAATATGAACCAGTTGCCAAGCGTCCAAATTTTGATCACATTATCGTGGGGATGTGGGGATACAACAATGGTCATAAGTGTGAAAATTGGTCATGAGTCACTTTTTTCACTGCCATTGTAATTTAGAATGGTCACTAAATGAATGGTTGTAAATCAAGGACTACCTGTAATAGAATAGTCTCCCTTTAGACATCAGCTTAGCCTAATCATGGTGACATCTTAAGAAGCAGTGAACACTGAATAGTCCCCAAAGCTTTAGAGAGCAAAATATCATTTGGGCATGACATGGATTTTTATTGTTCATCTTATTTATTTATTTGTTTGTTTGTTTATCAGATTTATTGGCCACCACTCTTAGCACAGGATAAAAGATACTACAACAGATTACTACAAATTAATTGTTTTATTATGTGGTATTTACTATGGATACTTTATTGTATATGTCATATTAAGGATGTTTTGTTGTTTATATTATGGGCTTATCTTATTGTGTGTTTTTGGAGGACAAGAATGGGCAAAAGCTTCACTCCTCCAGAACTGTTTTCCTGCTGTGGTTTCAAAGTATGCTTTTCTCCTTATGTTACCTTGACTGCTTTTGTGAGTTTTAACTGTTCCACTTTATAGATAGTCCTCACTTAACATCCATTTGTTCATTGACCATTGAAAGTGAAATGGAAACAGACTTAATCACCACAAACATTTTTCAGAGCACAGGAATTCACAACTGGGGGGAGGGGGGCAGATAGGAGTATTACTGTATAATTGTATAATTTTATTTATACTGTATAATTTTTAGGGGTGACTAAGGGGTTTTTAATGGTTTTTAAAAAAGATTTTAATTGTATATTGTTGTTGTTTTTATTATGTTGTGAACCGCCCCGAGTCTTCGGAGATGGGGCGGTATAAAAATTTAACAAATAAATAAATAAA
>JAOYMU010000098.1:117615329-117634095 GCA_025802295.1 Psammodynastes pulverulentus | reverse complement strand
GTTACCCGCCCCGAGTCCTGTGTGGAGATGGGGCGGGATATAAGTATGAGTATATAAGTATGAGTATAAAATGGCTTTGTAAAGCAACATAGTTTCTGTACTCTGCATATGCTCTGCATGGAATCACCCGGAAGGGACCTTGGAGGTCTTCTAATCCAACCCCCTGCTCAAGAGAAGACCCTATACCATGGGTGTCAAACTTGTGGTGTCACGTTGCCGTCACGTGACATTTGGCGACATTTTCCCCCTTTGTAGAGCTGGGGTGGGCATGGCCCACACATGATGCATCCGGCCTGTGGGCCAACAATTTGACATCCTGCAGCCTATACCATTGCAGACCAGTGGCTACCCTTCTCCAGTGATGGAACAACCACAACTTCCAGAGGTTAGCCATTCCACTGATCAATTGCTTAATTTATTAATTAATAAATTAATTAATAGTTTATTTATGAAGCAATTGATAAATAAACAATTGTTTAATTAATTGTACTACAGATTAATTGAAAGAAATTTGTTTCATTGTCTTAGAGAGAATTATGTGAGACTAAAGTAACCACTCTGACAAAATCCTCAAACCCAGCCTTTGATATATGATTTTGCTACTTGGCGGACTGCCAACTGGTCCACTTGAATCTTGGGTGGCAGGAACAGAGGGTTCACACACATCAAGTACAGGACAGATGCTCGTACTTTGTAACTTTTTATTCTCATATGTTGAAGCGGGTCTGTTCTGTTAAGCCTCTTCTAGCTCAGCCAGAAGCTATTCAAAAACCTGCTATTTTCAGCTGTCCTCAAATGACTTACTGGTGTGGACTCTTGTCAGCAGTTTGTTTAGAGGTCCCAGCCGTTGCTGATCTCACCGATGTAGGTGATTATACCCATATAGGTATATTTTTTGTTTTGAAAATGGTGAGCTCCAAGCACTGTGTTTTTTTCCCCAGCTCCTATTTTAAAATTTAAGATTACAGAAAGAGAGCCAGGCAGGGGTAAAAGAACGGAGAAGAATGTGTCTGCGTGAGGTTCTTTAAAAATCCCTCCTGGATAAACATTGTTAAGACTGTTTTGAAGACTTTTAACATGATGGCTGTACAAAATGCTGGTTCTGCATTGGGCTTCCTTTAGGTCTTGTAGATAAAGCTGGATGCGCTGGATGAATGTATTAATGCTCCTAGAAATGTATGGATACACACTGATCTGAAATTGTACTCTGAACAGATTACATAAAGTACATCCTAGACAAGCTGAAGCATTTAAATTTAAGCTGCTCCAGGCCCCTTGACTCTGAAGGAATAAAAACAGACTTATCTTCAGACGCTCCTTTATTGTGCATAAACTCCCAGGTCTCTCTACAGTTCATCCCATATTTATATTCAGCACAGAGGGCTCCTAAAGAAAAACTGATTTACTGCCAAGGGAAGAAAAAAAAGCTGCATCTTTACTCACTGAAGAGATTTTGGCTAATACTTGTAGGATTTCTAGGAAGCAACTAACTTCAGGCTATTTCACACCGAAACATTTTCCCTATATTTCCCATCTCCATTCCCAGCTGTTGCCCTCAGAATGCAGTGAGCGCACTTAGATCACCAGCAGCCGATCAACTCTCTCCTCCAGCCAATTATTTTTTTGGTTCTCTCATCTTCCTCTTCCTCTTCTGAAAAAAACCAATTCTAGGTCTCCACGTACCTTTCCCAATCCACATTTTCAAAGCATTTTCTTTGAGAAATTGCATATTGGTGAGATGGCAAATCCAAGAGAACCATGCAAGGCATAGTTTCTATCCTCCCTACCATTTCATATATTGGCTTATTTCTCTGGTGGCTTTGTAGGAGTGTCATGCCATTTCTCATTATTAAAGCAGCTGTGATTTGTGAAGATGTGCCTGCCTTTGGAGCTGTGCTTTACTGGTCTCACTACCTTTCCTCTTCCATGGCCAACCCGAAAGCCTCATTAAGAGAGAGGACCGGCCTGAATTTTGCATTAAAGGATTGTGAGAACATAAAATGCACAAATAGTAATCCAGCAAATATTAAATACTGTTTCTCTCCATGGCCTACCAGAAGCTTATGTAGTTAGTTAGTTAGTTAGTTAGTTAGTTAGTTAGTTAGTTAGATAGTTCATTCATTCATTCATTCATTCATTCATTCATTCATTCATTCATTCATTCATTCATTCATTCATTCATTTATTGCTGCCTATTCACCCATGGCGATTCAAGGCGGCTTACAGAATATAAAACCAAATTTAAAACAATAAAACTAATAAGAATCCAATAATTTAATATAGTGTAATATAATAAAATCACCCCACCTACCCCCACCCCAATGACAGCAGATCACACAAGCCATTTAATGGGCTCCATCCTACTCTGGGTTCCCCAAGTCTGCTGGCAGAACCAGGTCATCAGCGCCTTCTGGAAGAGTATTAGAGTAGGGGCCGTTCTAATCTTTGGGGGAATGAATGATGTTCCAGAGAGAGGGAGCCCTTCTTCTGGGTCCCACAAAGTGTATCTCCCTCGGGGATGGGACCCACAGCATTCCTTGCCTCCCAGTTCTGATGGGTTGGGTAGATGTAACCGGTAAGAGACAGTCCCTCAGATAACCTGGTCCCAAGCCATGAAGGGCTTTAAACGTGACAACCAGCACAGTTCTACATCCTACTTATACTGTCATTCTTAGCAAACAGTATTGCTGATGTCAATGCCAGGCAGGGACACTTCTCTGAATCTATAAGATAGTAGCCAATATAACTGCTTCTTCTGCATATATTATGTCATGTGCCCATGTATTAGACAATGACTCTGAAGAACAGCCTCCAAAAGAATCTATGGAATATCAACCTCAGAAAACACAAAGCCAGGAATCACCCTGAGGCTGATCAAACACAGGCAACTGCTAAACAGCTGGAGCGGTCAGATGTAAGGCCACCAAGTTCCTGCATTGGGCAAGTTGTGTAAAGAACAGAGCAAAGACCAGCAAGGAAGTATACTAAACTCTAATTAAAGGCAAAAGGCTGCAGACTGATTTAAGAAGCACCATGAGCCCTTGTTGGAATAAACCATCTGATCTCTAAGTCTTGCATGATGTTGATGTGGATTCTGCTCATGAAATTCTGACTTCTGGACTGGCTAACAGCCCTGACCTTGATCTTGGAATTCTGGAGTGGATTTTGACAATTCTTCTGCACACTCTGTTAAAAACAAAATCACACAGGCAGTTTCTCTCAGAAATTCTGTTTTGGTTTGTATTACTTGTCTGCTGTTATCTTCTTGACATTGAATAAACTGCTAATTTCCATAGCAAATATGTGAATGAATGTGTATTGGAAACCAGAGGAGGACATCTTGAGCCCTTCATTATTCATCCTGATTGGATAAGCCTGAGTTCAATTATTAGAGACCGGGAGAACAAAACCTTACCGGTAATCATTTTATAGAGCTTTTATAATCCTCTATCATGTATGCCTTTCTGGTTTCTTCCATGAAATAAAAAGTAGCAAGTGTGACCTTTTCTTATTATTCCAAGCCCCTTATCCTTTTTCATTGTCCTTTCCTATACCCTTTGAGATTCTAGAATGACACATAATATTTCAGAGTGGTTATCCTTTAGGTCTGTAAAGAACCCATAGAATAATAGCAGATTTATCTTCAATCTTTCTTGTAGCTCTTCTTTGGCTCTTTCATCAACTCTTACACACAAGATTGAATTTGAACTGAGACATCCACTACAACGTCAAGAACTTTTCCCCAGTTAATCATGAACAATTCATTAATCAAAATGCGATGTTAGAATTCAGTGCCTTGGTATCTAAGTAAGTTTCTGTTCTAAAAGAGCTGAAATGAAACCATAGTTTAAAAAGAAAAGGATAGATTTATTGTACAAAATCACAAAGCTATAAAGCAATTAGCTGTAATTCCATTCTAAATTGCCATCAAAGCCTTGTTTCCCTCTATAAGCTTTTTTTGAAATGGACTCTACCCTACTTGAGGTGTGATAGATGGTTCATGTAGGTCTTTGCCTTCATCCTTCTTTGACTCACTGATTTATGGAATTTTATTGACAGCAGTTCTAAGCAGAAACCATTTTTCCTCACCCTCTCCATCAAAGATAACATGTCATAGACACTGATACTGAACACAGACAGTTCAGAGGGGTTGATGGAGGAAATTAGGCATCAGTAAACCATGAAATACGTGTGACTGGCTTGTCTACGGTACAGCAGCTTAGGAGGGGCTGCAGTGTCATTCTGTAAGAATTCAGATCACTGCTCACTTGAGAGACATAAGAGCATTTTCTGCTCTTAACTACCATTCATGGAGGATTAACATATTTTTGTCAGTCAGAATTATGCTGCCTGCTTGTCCATGTAGCACATGGAGGATGTTGACTGTTATGCATGAAATGTACAATCCATACCCCATATTAGTAAGAACTGACTTTCAGCACCGAAGATCAAAATTGTATTATTCATGCAGCCCTCTGTTGACTCTAGTGAAGGGAGTCAATCCCAGAGAATCAGACAAAATCTGATCATAATCTAGCCATGAAATCCATGAGATAGTCTATAAAGGACTATCAATCAAGGACCTTGCCAGGAAACAAATAGTTTGATTTGGAAGCATTTAAGAGTAGCCCCCCTGGTGAAATAGGCGGCAAATTTAATGATAATAATTAATAATAATTTCACCACTTAGCATAACTTCCCAGCAATATCTCAAATATTTCCTTATGTTGACCATACTATTTGAGCCATATAACATGATTTTTATTGGAATATTTAAATCAGATTTAATTTAACCAAATCACATTTTATTAAAGTTTTGATTCGGTGCCTGAAATTCTAACTTTGATATTTCTATTTGGTTTTATCTTTACAGCCTCACTTTTTTTGGTTTGGACCTTATTTATTTCAGACACTTTTCTTTTTTTAATCTGAGCACTACCATGTTTGTAGTGTATTATCTCAGTTCTGAGCCTGGTCTGGGATTTGCGTAATCTCCAAGGTCTTTCTCCTGATTCTTGGCTAGTTTTGTCCTGGTGTTTTACTCTGTTTTAAGTGACAAGGTCCTTTACTGTTGCTTGCCTAAAGGAATCTCTTTATATCGTGAAAAAAAAACCTACAGTGCAAAAAGGTACATTCAATAATATCATTTAGGGATTCTCCAGAATTTGCCAGTTTTACATTTATAACCCAAAGGAAAGAGACATATAACAGTGTCATGCTATGTCCTTGTTTTCTTATGCAGGGAAAATTTATTAGGATTTCTTATCCTTTCATTCTCCTCACTAAACCCATACATTCTACCCCTCTGGACTATCATTTGTGCCACTGAAGCTTTCCTCTGACATACAACAATCTTCGCTTTCCCATTTCCCCGGCAAATAGTCGTTTCATAAGGATGAAGGTTTGGGGGGGCAGGCAAAGGGTTCCCTCTCTCTGTATTAGTACATTAAAAATGGTACTGACATTCTTGAAATGCTAATCTAGTCCATGTCTGTTTTTGACAATATCTATAATCCAAATAAATTATAGCTTTAGATTGGAATGATACACCATTTAGTTGAAGCTATTTTCAGTTCTGTAGCACAGGGCATAAATCTGTGGCTTTATTTTGACTACCTTTCTATGTAAGATGTAGATTCTATAATCTACAGAAATCTATAGAAAAGGTGAAGTCGACTGTCCTGTGGTAGCTTTTTATTAATATCCCCTAGTTAGGATTTCTGTTTGGAGAATCATGGATTTATTTGTTGAGGTTTTTAGTCATTATTTCTTTGGAAGGTTGCCTAGGAAAGTTTCATGTAAAGGTTAGGCAAATTAAAATAAAAGCTTTTATTTAAGTAAAACAGCTTAGCATTCTACCTTCTTCCTTTTGCAAAGCTGTACCACTTATATTAGCATCCATCCATTTAGGCTAGTCATGGTTCAATATCTGGTTTTTACTACCAGTTCTGTGGGCGTGGCTTGCTGGCCACATCTTGGTGGGCATGGCAAGGGAAGAATACTGTAAAATCTCAATTCCCACCCCACTCAAGGGGAAGGTTACTGCAAAATCCCATTCCCTCCTAACCTACTTTCCAGCTCCGTTCTCCTGTGCAGGGCAACAAAAGAAGACCCAGCCGATCAGCTGGAACTTGGGAGGCAGAGAATAAATGGGGGCAGGGGCAGTCAGAGGTGGTATTTGCCAGTTCTTTGAACTACTCAAAATTTCCACTACCAGTTCTCCAGAATTGGTCAGAACCTGCTGAACACCACCTCTGGTTAGAACATTACTCCTGTAACTGGTATTTGATACTTCTTATTCGTCCCCATCTAATAGAGTGTTGGAAAGAAATGGTATAAAGGAACTTAGAGCCCTGCCATCTGCAGGATAATTCTTTAAAAACAAAACAGAATTGGGCCACATTAGTATGAGAGTAAAAATTAAAGGTTTCCCTGTCCAGTCCTATCTGACTATAGGGCGTACTACTCCTTTTTGTTTTTCAGCCAAGGGAGCCAGCGTTATCTGAAAATTTCATGTAGCTAGCATAGCTATATGCCAAAGGCACGTTTTTTTGAGCCACTGAGTAAAAGATAGCCAAAAAAGAAAAGACATCAAGTTAAAAATGAGTTAGATCTGGATGAGGGTCTAGAGCAGTGATGGCGAGTGCCCAAATTGGAACGTGCGTTCATCCTCATGCATATGCGCATGCCGGAGTGCCGGAAAACTGAAGACCAGCTGGCCAGTGCATGCATGCTTGTTTTGGGGCCATTTTTGGCTGTTTTGGGGGGCCATTTTCAGGCCATTTTTTGGGCCAAGAACAGTCTGCAAATGGCCCCAAAACAGCCTGAAAATGCCCCCAAAATGCCCCCAAAACAGCCTGAAAAAAAGTTCAAAAACGGCCCCAAAATGGCCCCCCAAACAGCCTAGTTTTATCCGATTTTCGGGCCGTTTTTCCGGCGCTCCGGCTCCTGCAAAGACCAACTGGCCGGTGCACATGTGCACGAAGAGCAGCTGGTGACAGTGCGCATGCCCACTGAGAGGGCGCTGCATGCCACCTCTAGCACACGTGCTATAGGTTTGCCATCACAGGTCTAGAGAAATAACTTCAACTAAAAATGGATTCCTATAGAAAAGTCTGTGCCTTTAGACACAGCACAGAATGTTTGTCAACTATTCCATTCACATGACCAGCTATGGCTGCTACTGAAAAGATATAAAAAAATCCAGTTTTGCATGTTTCCCTACAGTGTTACACTGGGTAATGCAATGGTTGGCCTCTAACCATTAAAAAAACCTGCTCTATTAATCTATTTCAGTAACTTAGATGAGGCAAAATGTTAGACCCTGCCTGAGCTGAAAAAGCTAAAGGATGTGGTTTGTATATAATTAGGAAACCTCTAACAGAAAACGTAGATTATAGGATGTTTTTAAAAGAACAAGTCATTTCCATGCTGTTACCTGGAAAACAGCATTTTTATATCCATGAAGCAACCAGACTTCTTAGTTAATATTTTGTAGGAGTCAAAAGTATATTGAAGATTAACGAAAAATTAATGGAATGCACCTCCATTTTGGTTTAGTTCTGGATATTTGCACATATTAAACACAGTCCCCATCCTCTACTCAAATTGGCTAGTTGCGTATTTCAAGCTGTATGAGATTTTTCACAGAACTTCATTCTTCATTAAACTGTCAAATTAGAAAATTAGGAAATCTGTCAGGCTTAAGTACAGTTAAGATTGATGGTGATATTTTAGATCACAATTCTGGATATTTTCATCTTTTCTCTAATTCCTCCCTTCTGATCCTGAGAGAAATCATTACAAGAAGAACTGTTTAACACAGAACACTGCTCATTAAACTTTTTTCCTCCCAAGTAAAGTATAATCAGAAGAAATTTGACATTTTGGAAGATGTGAAAATGTTTATACAGGTAACTCTGCTGTGTTAATTACTGTGGCGGGAGGTCCCCTGCATTCAAAATTATTGGCAGTAAAATAAGTCTATTTCTGCACATACCTCTCTGTTCATTTTGTTTCAAATTGATCTCATGGCAGGAGAAACATTCCAGAATTTTCCTGTACATCTTCCAGTTGGCTTCCATGGACAAGGACATGGTCCCTGGGATGCTGTTGCTCCTTTGTACCTGCTGTGTCTGAAGTTAACAATTAATTAGCTGGCAATGGTAATAGTGTATGATCTCTTTGGGGTTTTCCACTGAAGCAATTGGTAAGATGCAGAATTTGGGATACAAGTGAAGGAAAACCTAGGCATTGATATACCATTTCTCAAGCTTTCTTTCCCAGTTTCCTTTTTTGCCTTTCAAAAGATCGATCTTATTTCTCAAGTGGGGAAATTCCAGGGACTTAATGTTATAGCTTCATCTGGTTGTAGTCGGGCTATTCATTGTTTCTTAGCAATAAGGCATTCCTAAACCAATGTTTTTAACAGGTAACATGAACCTGTGAGATTATCAATTGTTGCTCCTGAAGTTTACAACCATACTGGAGCCAACCCAATTTTAGTTTTTTGGGGTTTTTTTTGCATTAAGCAAACAAGGCAGTTGTTAAGTGAATGTGTGGTCATTAAGTGACCACATTGTCCTCAATGGCTGGTTTTTTTCCCCTGGAAATGGATGTCAACATTGATTTATGGAGGGAAAACCCATAAACCACTGTCATCTAGCTGTGGGACACTGCAGTATGCCATAACTGTGGTCCAGTTGTTGGGCATTCCAAATGTGATCACATGCCTAAGGGAGATCTGTTGCAATTTTGAAGCCAGGTTATAAGTACCATTTGGGAAGTCCATCGTAACTTTGATGAAAGTTATAGGGCACTTCCCCATACAAAAATAAAAGGAGGGGGATGAAGTGAAAACTATTAAGGAGACCGAAAGAGGAATGTATAGGGAGCTACTGCTTTCTCAGGATCTCTGTAGGATACATACTTTGCATATCATGGAACTAGTTGATTGGAAGTTACCACCACCCCAAAGCAAGAACTGGCTTTGTTTGGGATTAAATCAAATATTTTCTGTGGAAGTTGATAATTCATAGGAGTTAAAACAATCTGCACAACATATAATATGACCACGCAATTCACAACACACAAAAGACAAGATCATTCTATGCAAACAAGGCCCACTGATATGTGTGGGTATATGTATGTGTATAAGTATACAGAGCCATGGTGATACAGAGCCAGAAGGGCACAGTGGTTAAATTCTGCCAACTCCTGGTGAGTTCAATTCTCACCAACTCAAGGTTGACCCAGCCTTCCATCCTTCCGAAGTTGGTAAAATGAAGACACAGATTGTTGGGGGCAATATGCTGACTCCGTAAACCACTTAGAGAAGTCTGTAAAGCACTGTGAAGCTCTAGTTAAGTCTAAGTTCTATTGATATATATGAGCTTACAGTATATAGGGTAAAGAGGTAGTTGTATGTATAGCATAATTTTTTATTTCAAGCATGAGACCATATCTTTGTTTCAGATGAGTCTTTTCAAGAAAAGAAAAATAGAAATAGCAGAAGTATGAATAAAATGAGAAAGTAGGAAAACCAGACACGGGGGGAGGGGGGGAGGGAAGACTAGAACCTAAAATTAGAAGAGATATGGCTTTATCTCAGAATTATAACATCTACAAATTATTTCTTTAGATGAACTATGTAATTACTGCTGTAGCAGCTCTTTTAATCAGGATGCCTCAGGGACAACCCTCCTTGTTAAGGGGAATGTACATTAAAAGGCATTGTGTTAAATATAACATTGTACTCTGGGGATCTATACAACCCTTTGAATAACTGAAAAATCCTATCTGATTGAGAACCACAAACAAGAGGAAAGCACAAACAGAAAGCAAGCAAGGCAAGAACAGTTACTGGCATGAAGTCTTATGAGAACTCAAGTATTGTGGAATTATTAACAAAAGAGGAAGAATCCTAAGCATATTTGTTTAGATGTGAAAGTTGGCAAGATACATTCCCAATGGCTCATTCCAGCTTATTTTCTGAATCGACTCCAATATACCTCAAACTGTAAGTTGCTGGGCAACCCAAAAAGAAGAAGCTAACATGCGTCTGCTTCCAAGGTTCCCCATAAATATTGACCACTGTGGAACAAAGCACTGGACTAAACTGGCTTCTGGACTGATCCAACAGTCCATACAACATACTCACACAATTTAAGGGCAGCTCAGATACGAGTCCAGCCTAGATATTGTCAGAATTAAGCTAGGAGGAATGACAATAGAAATGCCTATCCTTATTATAGTTACTACAGGTAGTCCTTGAGTTAAAATCACAATTGAGTCCAACATTTATGTTGCTAAGTGAAACATTTGTTAAGTGAGTTTTGCTCCATTTTACGACCTTTCCTGCAACAGCCGTTAAGTGAATCATTGTAGTTAGGTTAGCAACATGGTGGTTAAGTGAATCTGGCTTCCCCATTGACTTTGCTTGACAGAAGGTTGCAAAAACTGACCACGACCCAGGAAACTGCAACCATCATAAATATGAGCCAATTGCCAAGCATCTGGATTTTGATCACGTGACCATGGCTGTGTGAAAAATGGTCATAAATCACTTTTTTCAGTGCCATTGGAACTTTGAACGGTCACTAAATGTACAGTTGTAAGTCGAGGACTACCTGTATATTGGGGCCAAGTCTACCAGATGCCGAAGGGCAAAATAGTCCTGTAGCTTAAGCTGTTGCAGATATCATTCTCTAGAAGGAATTCCATTTTTTATTCAGTTAAGTAGCCCAAGAAGATACTTTACCTGATGGTATTAGAAGCCACTAAAAAAGCTTCCTTCAAGTCTACATGATGCAATAACTTATCACTATTAGAGCAACCATGATTGCTTTACTGTTAGGAAGATGGACTGTTATGATTCTACATAAAAACTATTTGCACAACTAATAAAATATGGAACGATCATCAAACACATGCTTGAATCATCCTCTCTCATGACTAAGGCAGGAAAGCTGAGACGGACAACATCAAAATCACCCCAGGGACACTGTGCATTCTGAATATGATCAAGTTTCTGAAGGTTCCTTGACCTTGATAGTTGGCAAAATTAACTACTGGATCGTTCTGTCACATGATGAGGAAACGACCATTCTATATTTTCATGTATTATCCTAGAGCAGGGCTGCCCAATGCGTCGATCATGATCGACTAGTTGATCGCGATCGGCGTTTGGGGAGATCACCGGAGTGCCGGCGAGGAGCAGGGGGAGCATGTGCAGAAAGGTGGGGGAGCGCACGAGCGCGCGTAGAAGGGTGGGGGAAGGAGCATGCGCAGAAGGGTGGGGACGGTGGGGAAAAGGAGCGTGCGCATGCGCAGAAGGGTGGGGGAGCGTGCATAAAAGCGTGGGGGGAGAGCGTGCGCATGCACGGAAGGCTGGGGACGAGTGCTTTCCTTTCCTGCACTTGGTAGCTCGCAAGCGGACCAAGTGTGGGCACCCCTGTCCTAGAGACTAAATAACATGAAGGGGAAGTTAAGAGTGGTATGCTTAAAAACATCTTATCAATGTCCTAAATGAATCGTATTTCATTCCATCTATCAAGTTTTCTCAATGGGACAAATTATTACTCATGTTTTTTGCCATTTTATTTATATCTTCTTCAGCTCCAAATTTTATTAGATGTAGATATATTATACAGCACTAAGTTCTTGAAAGAATCATGGATATGTATGCATGTATGTTGAGGTCTGAGAAGCCTTAGAATTCTAAAAAGTGAAGATATAATAAAATGTAATTACTGACTATACACATGAATTTATAAAACTTTTAATAAGGTTTGGTAAATGCACAAGTTTAATTCATAAATACAGATGAACTAGTACAAAATTAAAAAGAAAAAAAACTTGATTCATAAATGTACTGAATTCCAACAGCCACCTTCTTATACGATTAAATGTGAGTTGATATCAGTGCAGTCAGAACAATTTTCAAAATACTAATACTAATCCAGTAATTCTGCTTAGATGGGAATGAACGTTCCTTCCCTCTAGCACATCGGCATCCTCTGCTGAGGAACTAAATAAATCTTTGGTTTTGTAATAAAAAATAAAAATGTATTGCAACCTCCAATAAATTAGTATGGGGAGGAAATCACACAAACTAATTTGAAAACTTCACATTCATGCTTTAAAATATAACTGACTTCTCTCTATGCTGAAAAGTGTACTTAAGGCGTTATAACTTGTAACTACACACAATTGTACTGATTATGTTAACCATAAAGGTACTATTCAATTGATATTGACCTTAAAGGATAAAAAAAAGTATCCGTTGTTATCATAATGAGGATGATGAGGGGAGGTATATTATTATAAGTGTGAAGAATAGACATGTGAAGTTTTGTATTTTAAGTGAGAACATAGTAGAAAGCATTATCTGTTTTTCAGATACATCAAAATATAGTGAGATAAGAAAAAAAAATCAAACAACATAAGAAATAAAAGTTGTAGGGTTTCCCGATGAAAACTTATTCATTCTTCTATGTTAAGATTTTTGAAATAGCAATAAACAGACATCAACTAACAATTGACTGCTTCACACTTGACTGTAGTCTCTGCACTAACAGCACAAATGTAGCAACACAAGTGCTGCTACTATCATAGAAATCACAGTAGATACATAATCACAAACAGTGCTTCTATCTAAGCATTGCCTAGCTTAGAATTTCAAGAATGGGGTGGGGGGTGTGATTAATGGGTGTGAACCAAGTCAATCTTTCTTAAGGGCTTTCCCCCCCCTGACTTTGTCAAAATAGAACTGTCTTCTCAGTTTATAGGCTCTATTCAGTGATTATTAAAACATCTTTACAGCATGATCATTATCAAGTGAAAGGCTGAGGGGTGCTAAGAAGCAAGCCGGATAGCAAAGGTGCAGTGAAAGCTCCATTTGTTTAATGGAGATTGGGCAGAATTGGCATGATTCAATTTGTCATTGCGGATTAAAACAGTGCACATTTTTTTTTGGGGGGGAGAAATCTACTAGATGTGAACATGATAGGAATGTCAAAAAACAAATTCAGAAAACATGGTTCCCTAAGCTATGATTTATCTAGATACAGATCTAGGGAAAAAAAGCAGCATATCATGCTTCTGCACATTTGCAGTTCAAGCAGATACTGAGAATTGCTTAACTGTAGTCTTCTACCTTAAAAAAAAAAAAGGAATACTAAAAGAAACTGATTTATTGAGTTGAGAAATCAAAATAGTATCAGCTACCGAGGCAGCAGCTCTCCTTGCTTTTCAGTACCAGCGGCTCAAGAGGAATACGAAGATCTAAAAAAATACACTAAGATTTGTGGTGCTTTTGTAAATGTTTTGTCCATCTTTCTGTTGCGGTGATCTTAGAAAAATCTTCCAAATTCTGTCCTTGTTAATGTCTCCCACGTCTACCTTCAAAAGCATGATGTTCTTTATGGGCTGAAAGGCAAGATAGCTCATGAGTCTTAAATAGATTTTGTTGATACAGTTTGTAAACATTGCGCTCTACTTACATTGCGTGCAGAGACCACTTACGTTTATAAAAAACTGCTTTAAAAGATGTCTGGGGCAGAAGCTCATGGATCTTTTCTAAAACTGAAGCTTCGTTTGCTAATGATGCATTTACATTCCAGACTTGAACAACATCTTCCCGGTCACGAACACTGACACTAATACCAATTACTTCATCATCTGTTGGGAAAAATATATATATATTATTTCGCTTTCTAAAAAAACTTTGCCCAGGCCTTTGGCAAGGATGATTGAAGCCTCCTTTGGGCTGTGGAGATCTGTTCTTTTTCATTCCTATCCGGTTAGACATCTTTGCCAACTTTGACTTCTGTTTTCAATGCTTTTGACCAGAGTTGTTGGGAATAGATAATAGAAATATTTTCAACTTAATACAGAACACTTACCATACAAACAGAGACACGAAATGAGCTTATTAAATAAAGTGTAACAATCACAATGAAAAGACATGTTTATGTTCCTTGACATGCAATGCTAAAAATTCTACCTCACTACTTCTATACTTCAGAGGGTGCAGAGTATTGTGTAAGAAAATCAGAAATACTAGATGTAACACTAACTTCCCTAGAAGGGAAGACTTAATCAAGGAACAGAAAGCAGCCATGAACATTAGGAGAAAAGTAACTGTAGCACTTGAGGTCTTGATTTTAAGGAAAAGTAAAGTCCGAAAAGCTGTGTATTTTGGATTCCAAGCAAGAATGAATCCATGGCAGGAGAAGTTAATAAGAAAAGGAGCTGAAGACAGATGGGAGTTCCGCAAAAGATACTAAAAGGCAAAATGCTAATGGCAGGAAAAAAATGGATGGCAACAGAAGCTAATGTGGTTGCACAAATATATACAATGTGGAAAGAGAGGCAGGTTATGAAGAAAAAATACATACATATAGTTCTTCAAGTGTAGAAATAGTATCAGCAAAGCTAAAATTCATAATTAATTGCATCCTGTGGTACTGAAAGAACAAACTACCTGGCCAAACCTTTATGAAGGAATCATGTGAACTAATATAGTGCCATATGACATCTTCTCCTCATTTTCAAAAAGGGAAAAAATAATATCCAGGGAAGTTCAGACCAATCAATATCAATCAGTATCAGGGAAGATTCTACTATAGATCATAAAGAAATTAATCTGCAAAATTAATTAATAAAGAAATTAATACTTGCAAAACAGTATGACAATTACAAGACGTCAACACAGTTTTGTCAAGAATAAATATTATCCTTATTCCACAGAATGTGGAATGATGGAGAAGGAACACATATTGATTTTAGTAAAGTAATCTGATGAGGTTTCCCCGATTTATCTTTTAAATTAAGCATGGGATGGATGACAAGGCATGACAATTAAAAAGATATTTAACTGTCTCAAAAATATACAACATGTTAATCAAAAGCTCCTTACTACAGTGGAGGGAGATAACTGAGTGGCTACTTCAGATATGGGTCCTGTACTCTATATTTTTATTAACCATTTATATAAAGAGGCATAGGGAACATTTATCCAATTTCCAGATGAATATATGAGGTAGGGAATATATTAGAAGAAAAAAATTCAAAAATATCTTGATAGCTTAGAGAAAATAATGGTGGATTTTAATAGCAATAGCAACAGCACAGACTTATATACCGCTTTATAGTGCTTTTTACAGCCCTCTTTAAGCGGTTTACAGAATCAGCATATTGTCCCCACAATCTGGGTCCTCATTTTACCCACCTCGGAAGGATGGAAGGCTGAGTCAACCTTAATGAAAATACATGCAAATCTTTTTCACTTTAGGAAACAAAAATCAAATATTGGAAACAAAACAAATAAGATACAGACTTGATGGTATTTTCCAAATGGGTTCCAAGTAGAAACTAATTGCAAACAGAATATGAATCAGTGGTATACTATGTCTGCAAAAGGTCAAATGTAATGTTATACTGTATCATTTCCAAATCAAATAATTGCTCTGTGATATTCTGTGTTGGACAAACCCCATCTCAACACTCTGTCCACTGTGGGCTTTTCCCAAAGGTAATAGCACTTTAAGAAGCATTCAGAAAAACTGAAACAGATGAAAACAAAAAAAGATGATTTCAGGAGAATGGTTGTGGAAAAAACAAAGCCCCATACACTCAAACTGAAAGAACATGGTATGTTTAGTCAAGAGAACCCTGAGGGAATACTATACGATGGTATAAAAACAGAGTAAAATGATAGATAAATACTTGAAAGGATGTCACACAAGTGAAGCTTTTCCCAAAGGTAAGAGCAGTTTGACAGTGGAATCAATGACCCAGTCAGGAAGGTGGGTTCCATTCACTGCCTATGTTCAAGCAAAGATGAGACAGTCCCATCTGTTGGGGATATTTTTAATTTAGATTCCTTCACCGATTATGTATTTGACTCTATGACGTAAATTTCTCTTTCTTTGTTTTGACCTCGTCAAGAGGAACTGCTCTCTTTCTAGTCAGTAAGTTACACACCAGGATGAAAGTCAAGCTTTCCATTCTGTTTGGAAACAGCGCTAGCAGATAAAGCGTAGCATTTTTCTAAAATCGTATTTTTTCTCTTCCTTTTCTGTAGGTGTGGTGATAACCTTGTGCCCTTAAAAACTGGGCAGATTTTGTAAACGAATCCTTACAAAAAAAGATTACAAAAAAATGCTAACTGGCATGTCAAACATATACACATATAACTGAATGAAACTACTGTTTCTCTTGGCTTCACCCTTAGATAAAGTTGGAGAAAAATCAGTACAGGTACCGTTTAGTACCAGCTGTCTCAGGCCAAAACCCAATCCACTATGAATGTGAAAGTCCTAGCAAATGTTGGCCAGCTAAATTAAAATGGTCAGGGAGCTTAGGCACGAGATGCTCACAAGTTAAAGCAAACGTCAAATAATAAAAAAATATTCTTACTTGTCGCACAATGGTCTGTAAACTGTTCTCCAATTGTAGCTAACAGTAACTCTTTCCAAACTGCAGACTAGCCAAAAAAAAAAAGGAAATTAAGATGCTGTTTTTGCCACGGCAACAATTACATATCCAGTTTGATCTGCAATAAACTTTTTGCAATAACAGCCATGTTATTTTACCTATGCATATGATTATAATTTTGCATTCGTAATTGTTTGCAAAAAAATATTGATGGATTGATTGGAAGCTGCTGAATTGAACAGGTAATGTAACAAATATCCTTTTAATCTTGTTTTATAGAAACACTGAACATTCCTAACTGAGAGCACAGAGAAAGAGGATTCTTTCTTCTAGAAACTATTTTGGTTGGATTATTGCTCCTGAGTCAGTTTTTCTGCTCATTCTGCATGGGATTCTATTAATATGGCCACTTATAAACCCCATGAATGGTAAATGATGACTACACTTACATTTACCATTAATACATCACCTTTTGTCTGTCCATATAGTAACAGTTCTCACAGGGTTTGGAATTCCTCTGCCCTAGAGGCTCAAAGTCTAAGTCTAGATATCTTGGCTATCTATTAATGGCCCGACACAAAAAAGAAAAAGTATGGCAGCATGGGTTTTATTACTGAAAACAAAACTTATAAATTGAATAATAATTCCAGTTTTATGCACTGAACTAAGCCAAAACTAGAAGAATCTGTCAGTGATATGCACACTTAAATGTTACAACCCTTAAGATAAGGTAAGCAAATAAGTGTTCTCTTGATGAGTACTGAAAAATCTTCCCCCTAAACAAAGCATATGGAATATGTGCAAAAAGAGAAAAAAGAAAGGGATTTCCTGGTTTATGAACAGGCTTTGTTTTTACTTATGTGACACTAAATAATGCTCTCTAAGTTCCAAATTATATAATTCATACAACTGGAAATGTGATATGAGTCTCTCTACATTAATATACCTCAACATAAAATTACACGCACACTGAAGCAACATACCGTACTGTCTTTGGGGACCTTCATTTTCCATACTCCTCCTTTGGCATTGCTTTCTTCTTCCCTGATTTGTGAAAAAAACACAAGATTCACTGTACATTTTTACATTAGTGTGAATGCAGGGCTACGTTTATTCCATAGAAACATCATGAAGAATGAGAAGTTAGTAACACACAAGAAGTCGGGAGCTTAGAATGCTATTTCGTTTAAATTTTCTGTTTCTCCTGAGTTTTGTGGCACTGATTAAGAAGAAACACTTTCCTTTTCAGAAAAAGAGAAGGCGGCCAAGTAGAATTAATGATCATCAATAAGCTTTAGATTTAAAACTCCTGTTGCGTTCTTTATTTTGTTCTTTATTTTGTCCCAAGACCAACAAACCAAATTAGCAAAACAATTTCTCCACTACATATGATTTATATAACTTGCTAATCTGACCATTTGCATGCAGAATCTTCTCAGTGGTGATTAAATACTGCCCTGCATAAAATAATCCTCACTATGATAAAATATGAAAGCTTGCAGCATCCCTAGATTTAAAATGTATTTCTCAATATTAGGAAAAAGGCTGAATAGATGAGTGGCAAAGCTATGGTGCCAATTGGTACAATAAGTACCAAAAAAATTAAAACTGTGCTTTATAGTCTCAAGTTTTGGAACATGATGTATACAGATTTCAACCAGATGATAGTGAAGCTCCCTTTCAGCCCTTATATTCTATGATTATACGACTTTCTCTGTCACACACTGGCATTGGACACCAATAAATGTAGTTGATTAATGTATTTATCATATTTACTCTCTTTTGTGTGTGCTGCCCAAGAGATTTATGAACTATTCAAGGTTATTTCCCAGGACCTTGTCAAAGAAGAAAAAATGGCAGGATTTATCAGCAGAAGAATTTGAACAGATGACCATCACATTGAGTATGTATCAAAATCCAACATTCTCCAATCTGGCATATTTCAGAGGTTGTAAATCCAAAACACTTTAGTGGCTGCCAATTTGCTTCTAGGCAAAATATGAAATTGTCTTCATGATTTAGGTGATCTAACTAAACAATCTGAAATAACCACCAACATTTCTATATTCAAATAGGATGAACACCCTTTGAATAGTATGGGAGTAGGAATGGATTTCCAGAGGGGGAAAAATTGCAGACTACAGGAACCAGGAGCACTAAGGACACAGATAAACCTCCAAGTGCTTCAACGACCCTCTAAAAGGATGCAAATGATCATCTTGCCTGCAAGGAATATAAATCCTTCATTCCCCACTATCCTGTCAGAGCTGAAGAAGCTTCTTGGATGAGAAGCGAAACGTCTTCAAAGAAAAAACAAGAAAGTTCA
>JAOYMU010000098.1:117571378-117585049 GCA_025802295.1 Psammodynastes pulverulentus | reverse complement strand
GGTTCCGGAATGGCGTTCCGCCAAGTTCCGGCTAAAAAAAAGCCCTGTGTACAAGTATATATATATATATATATATATATATCCCAGGATACTTTGAAAAAGTACTAGAATTTTTAAAACATTTTTCTCACTCGGCTCTTTCAAAAGTTAGAATACTGTTCTGTGGAAGTCCTCTATTAAACAGATATATGTTCTTCTGTTTCTGTACTAGAAAGCACTTCTTAGGCCTTGAGTTCTGTCTGAAAGATGAAAAGATATATCAAGAAACTCCTTTTATATTCCATGTAATTCAATATTTGTTCTTGGGAAATGGGAATGGTTTGCCAAGATTTTAGGTAAGGAATCTTTCAGCCCAACTTATAAGCATGAGGAATTTCGGTTTTTGTAATACAAGGATGTGTGCCGTTAATGAACTTTGGCCTTTCTTTTGCAATGACACTTGTTATGTATTGAATATATATAGTTGTGTTAAGCCCTGCTAAAGTGAAACTAACTCTAACTGTTAACTCCAATGTTTTGGAGGGAAAGTTAGAACATTCATATTTGGACTGGCTTTTTCAAGTATTATGACTTGGTTAAGGCCCTGTGGGCCCAGAGTATAAATTACAGGGATTTGCCTGTTGTTAAATAGTTCCAGTTTTAAGTCAATAAATGCTGTTGTATCCATTCTGGCCTGTTTCTTTTCTATTGAAGCCCATTACACAATAATACTTATTATAATATAAGGAAATCTGCTTCAGGTCAAGCCTCAACTCTCAGAGACTCTCTCTCTCTCTCTCTGCTTAGGTTTCTAAAATAAACCATAGGAACTGGCTTTTTAACTATATTGCAAAAGATTGATTGCTGAAATTCTGCCTCTGTACAGTTTTGAAGCAATACAATTTGTGGCAGTTAGAGAAGTAAATTTTCTATACAGATGGTCCTTGAGTCCAACCCCAATTGAGTCTAAATCTTCTGTTGCTAAGTCAGGCATTTGTTAAATGAATTTTGGCCCACTTTATGTCCTTATTAGACTCTGGTTAAGCGAATCACTGCAGTTGTTAAGCTAGTAATAAGGTTTTTAAGTGAATCTTGTTTCCCCACTGACTTTACTTCTCAGAAGGTTGCAAAAGATGATCACATGATCCCAGGATACTGCAACCATCATAAATATGAATCCATTGTCAGGTGTATGAATTTTGATCATGTGACTGACTACAGGGATGCTGCAATGGTCATAAGTGTGAAAAATGGTCATAAATCACTTTTTCAGTGCCGTTGTAACTTGGAGTGGTCATTAAATGAACTATTGTCAGTTGAGGACTATCTGTAGTTTGGTCTGTCATAGATTAAAAGACCTTAATTTTGTGTTAATCTTGCCCATTGTGATTAGCTTAACGCAATTTTATTAATTACACAATATAAGATTTGATAACAAGTCAAGTCTGAAGTCTTTCAGCAAACAAAACAAAAAGATACAGGAACAGAAAAATATGCTTTGGTACCTTATTAATATTTATTTTTTGCACAAGCTTCTTTTAATGTAAATGATACTTCATGCAAATTTAAGGAAATAATAAATTTATTAGTCTTGAAGATGTTTGTTGGTTTGGGCTGCAAAACACCAAATGTGACCACTTTTCTAGAACCTTTTAAAACAGCAGATGAAGCTCAGACTGCAAGCCGATGATAAAATCATTGTGGTCCACTACATTTGGAGGGCACCAGAAACTTTATATATAAAATTCTCCTGTCCTCTTAAGCATATTTTGGGAACACCCTCATATTACAGATAGTCCTTGACTTACAACCATTCATTTAGTGGCCATTCAGTTACAATGGCACTGAAAAAAGTGACTGGCTTTCATGCTTATGAACATTGCAGCATCCCCATAATTTCTGTACATGACCTAAATTTGGATGCTTGGCAACTGGCATGTATTTATGACATTGGTACTGTCCTGGGGTCATGTGATCACCCATTTGTAACCTTCCCAGCTGGCTTCTGTCAAGCGAAGTCAATGGGGGAAGCCAGATTTGTTTAATGACCGCATAATTCACTTAACAACTACAGTGATTCGCTTAACAATTGTGACAGGGAAGTTAATAAAATGGGACAAAGCTCACTTAACAATTGTCTTGCGTAAGCAGCAGAAATTTTGGGCTCAATTGCAGTCGTAAGTTGAGGACCACCTATATCTGTATAATAAGTAAATTAACCAGCAAGCAACCAGCCCCCGAGTCATGCAGTGAATTCTCCAGTTAAGTGAGAGATATTAACCAGGAGAGAT
The DNA here is from genome assembly GCA_025802295.1 of Psammodynastes pulverulentus. Taxonomy (NCBI): domain Eukaryota; kingdom Metazoa; phylum Chordata; class Lepidosauria; order Squamata; family Psammodynastidae; genus Psammodynastes; species Psammodynastes pulverulentus. Next base: position 117,582,779 of record JAOYMU010000098.1, on the reverse strand, counting down.
GGATCTGTGGCCCTTCAAACGTGGCTTGAACTATGAACCCAGCATTTTACTTGTTTGTTTATTGCGTTTATCGCTCATCTTCCCCCCCCCCCGCAGCTCAAGCCAGCCGACTGCCAACTACAGCCTCAGCAAACTGCAAAGTAAGAGGAGGAGCCAGCCAACCAACCAGCTTAAAGAGAGCAGTTGGCCCGCCCCTTTCCTTCTGCGGCAGGATGATTGGCAAGTGTTTTTTTTTCATTCTCGTTGATGTTTGAGGGAAAGAGGGAATATGGCCAAGTCACAGGAGGCTTGTTTCATGCGGAATGAAGGATGAGCGAATAGCATTTTTAAAAGGACAAGTTGCCCGGAAACGAAAGGTCTCAGTGGGACCAACTGACCCAGGACCTTGGTGGTTTGGGGAAAGGAAGGAAGGAGGAACTGATCCAGCCATGCAAACTTGCACGCGGTGGCATCCTTTGTGCAATGAAATCATCCCAATGACATCATGTTGGCATTGTTGTGGCTTCCTATGTGTACTCATTGTGAGGGAATCTCGGTTTGTTTTCGAAGATCAGCTGCGTCTTGCCCTCCGCTTCACTGCCCTGATCTGTGGGGATGCTGATGGGCTGGGTGGGCTGGATTTGGGCAGGTAGGCTCGGATGCCAATGAGTATCAACGGGGTTACGCGTTGTCCGACCGAAATCCGCAATGAAAAGAAGAGACGCTTGCCACTGATGACCGAACCCCCCCGCCCCACCCGTCCTCTTTTTGCGCAGGCTCAGCCTGTCCCTCCCTCCATCATCCCCGGAGAAGCATGCCCACCGGAAGTGCAGCTGCAGCCACTAAGACAAGGTGGCTGCGCTCGAGGCTGAACTGGGGCTCCCGCGCGCGAGAACTGCCGGTGCGTCCTCGCCCTTCGCCGGGGTGCTGTCCGGAAAGACAGCGGCCAGCAGCGGGAGGAGGAGGAGGAGGCGGCGAGCCCAGCCTTTCCACAGAATCTTTGCCGACCAAGAGCGAGGCAGAAGGTACCCGACAAGAAGAAGGCGCGATGCTGGAGGAGCGGCGGCTGCGGCTGCAACCGCGCACCCCGGTCCGGAGAAGGGAGGCGCGCGGGAGTCGCTCCTCTCCCTGCAGCCTTGCCGGTCCGCTCCCGTCTCCCCGGGGGCCGTTTTAAAGTTTCGGGATGGCCGCCCCCCGGATTAAGCGGGAGTCTCGCGTTCCAGCCGGGCTGCCGAGGAGAAGGGAAAACCCACGGCGCGGAGGGTGCCGGAGAAGGCGGCTCCGCTGAAACCAGCCTACCATGCCGGAATGGGGGCGCCGGGCTTGCGCACAGCCTGAGCTCGCCGCTGCTGGGCGGGAGGACGGCGCTGCGGTTTGGGAACGAGGCCGAGGAGGGGAAAGCGAGACGGGAAGGGAGCGGGGTGGGGATGTCGCTGAGGGGAACATGGGTGCCAGCAAAGGGGGCTCCGGATCGGGAGCCTGTCTTTTGGGCGAGAGGAGCCCGGCAGGGCGAGACGGCGGCGGCCGTTGAAGAAGCAGCCTCGTCCCCGCCCCTGCCATAGCTGTGCCTGAGCGTCGGGAGAGAAGGGGGATTGTCGCCGGCCCTGCTATAGATGGCGAACTCCAGCGAACTGGGAAGCAGCAGCAGCAGCAGCCCACACCTGCCCAGCCCCGGCAGCCTCCTGGGCGCCTCTGGTCTGAAGCTGGCCTCCCTGGGCTTGATTCTTTGCCTCAGCCTTGCTGGCAACCTACTCTTTGCGTGGCTCATCCTTAAGGACCGCCATTTGCACCGGGCCCCTTACTACTTGCTCCTGGACATGTGCCTGGCGGATGCCTTGCGCTCCCTGGCCTGCTTCCCCTTCGTCATGCTTTCGGTGCACAGTGGGGCGGCCTTCTGGCCCCACGGGCTGCTCAGCTGCAAAGTGTTGGCTTTCCTGTCGGTGCTCTTCTGCTTCCACGCCGCCTTTCTGCTCTTCTGCGTGGGGGTGACGCGCTACATGGCCATTGCCCATCACCGCTTCTATGCTAAGCGCATGACTGGCTGGACCTGTTTGGCTGTGGTGTTCATGGTGTGGACGCTCTCCATGGCCATGGCCTTCCCCCCTGTCTTTGATGTCGGCACTTACAAGTTCATCCGTGAGGAGGAGCAGTGCATCTTTGAGCACCGTTACGTCAAGGCCAATGACACCCTGGGTTTTATGCTCATGCTTGCCACAGTCATGGCGGCCACCCACCTGGTTTACGGCAAGCTTCTCTTCTTCATTCACAGCCACCGCAAAATGAAGCCAGCCCAGTTGGTGCCGGCCATTAGCCAGAATTGGACTTTCCATGGGCCTGGAGCGACTGGTCAGGCAGCTGCTAACTGGACGGCTGGCTTTGGCCGGGGTCCTACTCCTCCTACCTTGGTAGGCATCCGACAAAATACTACTCATAGCCAGATCAAGAGACTGCTGGTCTTAGAGGAGTTCAAAATGGAGAAGAGGATTTGCAAGATGTTTTACATGATCACCCTCCTATTCTTGCTTCTCTGGTCTCCCTACATTGTGACTTGTTACTTACGCGTCTTCATCAAATCCAGCACAATCCCCCAGATTTATCTGACCATCTCAGTCTGGATGACCTTTGCCCAGGCAGGAGTCAACCCCATCCTTTGTTTCATTTTCAACAAGGAGCTTAGAGTCTGTTTCAGATCTCACTTCTTTTGTTGCCAAAGCATCCAAAACACTCAAGGCACAATTCTGTGTGATCTGAAGAACTTGAGGATATGATTCATTTTTTTTCCGTAAGAAAGAAGAAAAAAAGTTAAAAATGTCTATGCTTATTCTGGCATGTGCACTTGCTAATGATTATCTAAGCAAACCTCTTGACCTCGCCAATCAGTAGTTTAAAATAGGGTATTTATATTCAGATTTGTTCTGAGAGGGGTCGGGGAATCTTTTATGTGTCTCTGGAGGGTAGGCAAACAAAAACAAAAAACCCAAGAAAAAGTCCATTTTTCCCCTCTGTTCTGAATTGCTACAGATAAATTCTGTCATGGATTAAAGGCCATAATGTTGTGTTAATTTTTCTTCCCAATCTTGCCAGTTTTGATAAAAGGTTTAGCAATTTTATTCCTTAAGTAAAATTTGATAAAAGGTCAAGACAAAATTTTGTAGTAAAGTTATTTTTTGATGACTTCAGAATCTTGTATTGTAATATTTGTCTTTCAAGGGCAGTGGAGATGGAGAAACTGAATCTAGAAGTCACTTCTTTGTGGGGAGACTTGGGGCTAATTTTGTTTCAGTACTTAAAGGTAACTTGCTGGCCTTGCCTGAAATATGGAAACTGTCTTATCCTGATTATATTAGAATCATTAGGTCATTTCCTGCTAACCTAATGAACATTGTGTCTCCTGATCTGATGTAGAACTTCTTTAAACTTTCTTGTTGTACTGTTTCTTTGATAGTGTTTCAGAAACTTAATGAAAAAATGGTAATTTTAAAAGAAAAAAATGATCAACTTTTAAAACTGTATCAGGTTTTTAAATTACAACTGACTTTCATACTTTATTGGCTTTATAAGTTCCTATCTACAAACTGGATACCACTTGTATATTTCAACTGTTTTAATAAAACACTCTCCAGTTTTTGTACATACATGAATTTAAATGTCTGGGTATGCTTTGCTGCCTTCTCTTTAAATAAGCAGGATTTGCCTACAGACCATTCAAACAACATTTTTTTAAAAAAAATATCACACCTTAGATCACAATCTGAGCCCATAGGACAATCTCTTATTTTAGAAAGTTAAGTAGGATCAGACCTAGTTAGGACTTGGATGGGAAATGTCTAGAAAATCTTAGGGTGTTGTGCACAGTATGGAAGAAGGCAGTGGTAAACTACTTCCTTATACTTGTCCAGGAAATTCGTGAACTGACTAGACTTTATTTTTTCCTTCCATCTATCCCAGTATGCTCTCATAGGATTCTCATGGTTTCACAAAATTCAGATTTTAAAACAGTTATGTATTTAATTTATCTAGACACCCATCTCACAAATGGAACCACAATCCAATAACACCCAAAAGCCTAAAGTACACAAACCAGAAAATCCAGTCCAAGAAAAACAGAAGACAGGCATCAAGCCCCAATCTTGTCTCGAAAAGTTCATTTTAAATGCTTTTGTAAAGTAGCTACAGCCAGGGTTAGTTTAACATAAAAACAGCCCCTTTCATGCCTCAGTTGCCCACATCTCCTCAGAGAGGAGAACCACACACTTCTTGCTTTTCCTGGCAAGTTCAAGTCAGTGGAAGCAATTCTAATGTAGCCCTAAAGGTACCTGGTGCCAAACCATAAAGGACTTTATAGGTTAACACTAGCACTTTAAGTTGCACTAGAAGCTGACATGGGTTCTGCAGCATGGATCTAATAAATTGTGACTGCTGAATGCCTGATAATACACGGACCACTGCATTTTGGACAAAATGCAATGACTTCTAAAGGCAGCCCTATGTAGAACACATTATAGTAGTCTTAATTGAGTAGTGACAAGGTGACCTAATAAAGGAGTTGTGTTTATTTTTGACTGCTTATAAATAGAATTATGTTTTTATATTATAAAGGGAACGTTCTGTTAATGATATTTTAGGGGCATAAGTAGAATGACTACCTTCCCCCTGACATACATATCTGCCCAATGTAATTTCTGTTTAAAAATAGTTGCTCATCTGCTACTGCCAGAAGAGTCTCTAGACAATTCTGGATTGCAAAATTTAGTAGACAAAGCAATTCCTGTGCATAATTGCTTATCTGTTTATGTGTTTGCACAGTTACCAGTGTATTTTAAATTTCCAAGCCCTAGCATTTTTAAAGATGCAGATTATGAATTTTTAAAGCTTTTAAAATAACCTTTATTTACTGCCCCAATTTACTTTTAGAAAATAAGCTAAGAGCCTCTTTTTTAAATCTATTTTTAATAGCAAAGAGGCCAAAGGTGTTCAAAACTGAATGATCAAAAACCATACCTCTTCCAGAACTTTCAAAAATGGAAATGTTGCAGTGTTTGATAATACAGCATTGACATCATAGTAAGAAGCAATGTGGCTTTTTAAGAAATAAGGAAATGGGAACACATACAATCTGTTCAAAGTATTTAAACTTTTAAGCGCGATCTTCTTTCTTTTATATCCTGAATTGTCTTCCTTTTTAGAAAAAGCTCTCATCCCTTTGATGCAAGTGAACTTTCTACTGAAGTTGTTGTTGATGATATGCTATGAAGTCATTTCAACTCTTAGCACCCACACAGATTTTCTCCTGGGAATTCTACTTTAATCTAATGCCTTGGATCTTCCCAACAGGGCACCCAGTGCCACTGTCACTGAATTTATTGATTTGATTTAGATAGCTGCCATCTCACATACGTAATTCTGGGCAGCTTACAAAATGAAAACACAAACAATACCAAAAAGAAAAAAGAAAGGCAAAAATAACCATACAAGGTTAGAAACAATAAAACAATGCAAACACCATATAATCAATGCACAAGCACAGTCAATTCAGGAACAGTACAACCATTTATAAGGCTACCACTACCTGATCCCCAGACCAGATAGCAAAGCCAGGTCCTCAGGCCTTTTCAGGACCCACCTTGAGAGAAATGGTAGGTATAGTAGCAGAAAAGAACCTCCTCCTGGATCCTTTAATTCAGGGATTGGCAACCTTAAACACTCAAAAAGCCATTTGAACCTGTTTTCCACAGAAAAGAAAACACCGGGAGTCACAAAACACTTCCCATGCCTGACTATTTCCTGAGCAGCCACAAAACTAGCATGTGTAGTTGAATTAAATGTTCTGTTTTCTTCTGAAACTTTTCTTTTCTTGGATTTACCCATGGTCGGCCTCCCAGGGGTCGAAAAGCTTAATAAATTATGTGCCGGAGGGTGTCACACATTGGTGGTTGTGACACATATTTTGAGTGACAGGGAGCCGTAGCAGAGGGATGAAAGAGCCACATGTGGCTCCAGAGCCGCGGGTTGCTGACCCCTGCTCTAATGTTAGCAACATGCCCCTTCAGCCAGAGCTAAGGGGACTGCTAGATGAAATCGGGGAGAAGTGGCCCCCTCAAATAACCCTCACCATTAAGCTTATGCAAGATTGCAATGTACAAACTCAACCACATATGCTTTTGATAATTCAACAAGATGAGTTCATTAAAAAAAATGAGATAACTTTAGATCCACACTAGGCACAAAGCTATAAAATATCAATGTTTTCATATTTCCTGATCTTAATTTTTGCAATTTGTAATCATCCCAAAAGGTCAGAAATTAATATAAGCATAGTTATTGTATACATTTTAATACAATAGGGCAACCTAGACATCAGGACATTGATAGGGCTAACATAATCCACAAATTACATAAATCATTTAGAGGCACTCATTGTAAACTGGAAAACTGAAACTCACTAGCTTATGAATGGTCCCAAAACTTCTAGTGGTTGAATATAATTCAAAATATATTTTATAAAACTGGGACAAAGCAATATTAATTCCTAAAATAAGGTTTAAACAGACAAGTGACATATAGCTTGTTAGACTAAAATGCACTTGGCTATCTTCTGCTGCAGTATGAATCTGGCTTGTATTTTATCTGATTCTGTGCAAATCCAGATACTTGGCTTAATTCAATAGGTCACTGTTTAATAATGTTAATGTGCAAATGCAGCTAATTTGTAAAAGAGAAAAGAGGCTTAAGAGAGGCATCCCTTCCAAACACTGTATATTCAATACACGTTTATATGGTTTTCTATTTTCAATTTCATGTTTTTGAAATTACAAAACAGCAACAGCAACAACAACCCTGCACAACCTGTTTGCTGATAACAAAATCTGGATGAATGCATATTTATTTAATTCAATTTAAACACCACCTCATTCCAAAGTGATTGGACAGTTCACAATGTAGTCACAATAAAATGCAATGCGAAACCAAGTAGGTTGGCATCTGGTCATTCTGTGCAAAACATAAAAGTGCATTCAACAAGGAGCTCCATCTATCATATTTCATTAGTATTGATCCAAATGCTAAATGTTCAACAGTAGTAAATAAATTGGAACAAAGGCAGCTTTCTATACTTTTCTGTTCTAAGTTAATTTGCGAGGAAGCATGCCTGTGAGGAATTTGCTTTTCATAACTTCTGTTTGGTGTGTAACTATTGAAAGATACAAACTGTTAATCCATGATATAATGCATTCAAGGTTAGGAATTATAAATATTGCTTGTTGAACATAAATCATATTGTATTTAGTACACAGTGAAATTTCCATACACTGGTGTGAGTAAGCATATTTGCAACAGAAAAACTGTAAACCATATATATACCAACACTAGTGATGTGGTGATATCCATTATAGAAGAGACAATGCTTGTCAGACCTGGTGTTATGTTAAAAAAAGGCTTAAATCACATTTTAACATGCTGTATGATCCTGGACCCAAAAAAATCATAGTGCAGCACATTGCCTTGAAGCATAGAAATCTCACACTTCACAACAGTATATGTCGTTCAGTGGAACAGAATGTATGGATTACTTTATTTGGCTTGTGGCTCCTTCCCTAAGACAGCAGGGAAGCTCAAGGTTGACCAAAACAGTCTAGATTCACTCTTTGACATCTCCAGTTAAATAACATTAAATAAAGAGGACCAGAAAGAAGGTGATATGAAGGACCTTTTCCTGTCAGTAGACAATTAGAAAAAGTATAACACAGACAGTCCTCGACTTACGACCACAATTAAGCCCAAAATTTCTGCTGCCAAGTGAGACAGTTGTTAAGTGAATTTTGCCCATTTTATGATTTTTCTTGCCATCGTTGTTAAGTGAAGCACTGCAGTTGTTAAGTTAGTAATATGGTTGTTAAGTGAATCTTACTTCCCCATTGACTTTGCTTGTCAGAAGGTCACAAAAGGTGATTACATGACCCCGGGATACTGCAATGGTCATAAATATGAGTCAGTTGCCAAGCGTCTGAATTTTGATCATGTGACCATGAGGACACTGCAATAGTTGTAAGTCGCTTTTTTTCAGTGCTGTTGTATATTTGAACGGTCACTAAATGAACTGTTGTAAGTCGAAGGCTACTTGTAATTTGATCAGTCGACTTTTGAAAGTTGAGAACTGCTGGGTCATCTTTAATGTGAAAAAGCTGGCTTACTTTAATAACGATGTTTTTTTTCCTCAACATAATTTTTCAAGAAGAATATCTTGCAAGGGATGAGACAGGCAGTTAATGCGATGAACCTGGGGAAGGCAGGCTCTCTGCCAGAACATAAGAGATATAAAGGAATAAAAGAAAAGGAAACCCAGAGTCTATGGGAGGTGGATACATGGTTTTATTTACAGATAAAGGTGTGTTTCAATTTTCAAATATTTATTCTGAAATTTTCAGTGGTGCTTCGGTGAGATTGAGTGACATAAAAGTTTAATAATAAATTAAAAAAATAACAGTGGAACATTTTGAGACTTTAGGTTTAAAAACTGTAATTCTAGTAGGAATAATATTTTTTTTGAAACAGTGGAAATTTACTATAATTTCTCATTCTTAATTACTTGCATAATTCTTTTTTTCACAATTTACTCACCTTAGTCAGTACACCTTGTTCATAAAAATGTACCTTTTCTTTGCGCATTTCTAGATTTAAAAAACCTCCTGCCTACTAATGACTCATGTATTTTTCTTTAAAAGCAGTAGGGATGTGTCTATGTGCTTGTTCTTTTTATCAAAACAGAATGAATCACAGATCATACTAGAGATATTAACCCTTGCATCCATCTGTCATTTCTGTAACAAAAATAGCATTTTAACACATTGCCATTTTTGTAGGAAAAAAGCGCTGCCTTACTGTGCTGAAAAAATAAACTTTTCAGTCTGAAATTCATGGCACTTTTTGACAGCCAGAGAAAGTGTAGTGATTTAATAGTATGCTAGTTCACTCTATCAAATCCTCAGTCTATTCATCTGTCGCCCGGCCTCTAGAAAGCTGATGAAAAGAAAGCAGCTGAGCAGTTTCAATGATACAAGTAATTCAAAGGAAGATTTTATTGCTATGGGGTTTTGAAATCTATTGCATACTTTTGGGTTTTTTGCAATTGAGGGTTCTTCCGTGTGAGGTTTTCCACATTTAGCGGAACTAACTCTACACCTTTGTAGTCTGAGTCTCCCATCAGTTTCTGTGTTCTAGGCTGCGTTGTATGTGAACAAATTTATTTGTGGTTCAGCTGGAGTTATCCAGAATTGTAGAAAAGGAAATCTTTGCATTTACTGGGCTGAAGTTAAGCATAATTTGTGAGTGGGCCTTTTTTCCATGGACCAGACCAGCCTGTCCTCTATTTTAAGAGATGTAGCTCTTTCAAATGTGTGTCTGAGCAGTTGTGCATCTCTCTGTTGTATTTGCATAACAGGACCACAGAATAATAGAGTTGGAAGGGACCTTGTTGGTCTTTTAGTCCAATCCCCTGCTCAAGCATATACCATTTCTAACAAGTGGCTGTCCAGTCTCTTCTTCAAAGCCTCCAGTGATGAAGCATCCACAACTTCTGAAGTCAAGCTGTTCCATTGTCAGAAAAATTCTCATTTCTAAGTTGAATATCTCCTTGATCAGTTTCTATCCATTGTTCTATGTCTGGCCTTCGGGTGCTTTGGAAAATAGGTTGCCCCCATCCTCTCTGTGATAGTCCCTCAAAGACTGGAACACTGCTGTCATGTCATCCCCAGTCCTTTTCTTCATGAGAATAGCCATGCCCAGATCCTGCAACCATATGTTTTAGCCTTCAGACCCCTGCTCATCTTTGTTGCTTTTCTCTGCACTCTTTCTAGAGTCTCAACATATTTTTGTAGTGTGGTGACCAAAACTGGATGCAGTATTTGAGGTATGGCTTTAATAAGGCTTTATAGAGAGGAATAAATACCTCATGTGATCTTGATTCAATTCCTCTATTAATGCAACCTGGGATTGCATTGGCTTTTTTGGCTGCTGCAGTACACTGCTGACTCAGATTTAATTGATTGTCCACTAGGACTTCAAAATCCCTCTCACAGTTACTATTAAGCCAGGTTTCACCTAATCTGTACCTGTACTTTTGGGGTTTCTTGTCTAAGGTAAGACCTAAGTGTTGGCTATTCCTGCCATCTTATTATAATCTGCAAGATTGATGAGTTCCCCTTCTACTCCCTACTTGAAGGGGAGAGGAGAATTAAAGGCAAATGCAGACATCCTGATTTTTTATTGGACAGTCTTTCAAGCCGTCCTCCTGCTACTGCAGTTTGTTTCTTCTGATTCACTCAGAGATAAAGTCAACATTGGCTCAGATAATTGTCTTTATATCTTTTATAGTACAGACAAATGCACATAATTCTTATCATTTTTCTGCAGTCTTCATATCCTCCAAGTACCCATTTCACCCTTTCGTTATCTAACTCATCAACAGCTTCTTGCTTGGTTTTCAACTTTGCAAATATCTAAAGAAGTTCCTGTTGACTTGTTAATTTGCTTCTGTCTTGAACTCCTTTTATTGGATGACTGAATTCTTTATCATCCTTTTTTTTTCTGCCAAAGATTTTGAACCTCTTTGGATTCCTACTTTCCAGCAAAATTAGGTTGGATAAGTTAGTTTCCCTTCTAGCTCTTAGATTGTATGAATCTAAAAGGACCCCCCCCCCCGTATTATATTTCTAGAGAGTGAGACTAGTTTCCTTTGAAGCTGGAGGTAAATCAAATTGCCTCTCTCCCAGTTCTCCTTCTTTGAAAAATTTATGTTTCTATTTGTTATCCTGGTGATGAGCTCAGACCATCTGCTCAGCAAAGAAGCAAACATCTCTGCAGCCAAAAAAACTGCATAGCTCCACATAAGCAATCAAATAATAATCCTGAAAATTAGCAGATCTCCTCCACAATGCACCAACTCCCTTGCAAACTCCTCTGTATTTGTTATATTTTGGGTACTTTTATTTAGCAGATAGGGATTGCTGCTTCTTTGAAATTATGACCAAAATTGAGGAAATCAGAAGGTTTCAATGTTCTTTTTCTAAATATCAATAACTGCTCTGGAAGTTGTTTTGCTTCTCTTGAAATACATTCATGTTCTTCCAGCTTTTTCTCTTTTCAAAATGAAATCTGCATCTTTGTTTTATCACTTTTATTTTTTAACTTGAGTAGAAATGGTTATGATCCTTTGCTGGAGACTGGACTAAATCAGCTATTAACCCCTAAAAGAATTACCGTGTTTTCCCCCAAACTAGGACATGTCCTGATAATAAGCCCAATTGGGCTTTGGAGCGCATGCGCTAAAATAAGCCCCCCTGAAATTAAGCCCCCCTAAATATTACGTGCATGCGCCCCATCCCGGACCCGAAACAGCCAGCCAGGGGCCCCTGTGAGATTGTCTTCT
>JAOYMU010000098.1:117541483-117552455 GCA_025802295.1 Psammodynastes pulverulentus | reverse complement strand
TCACATGAACACCAAGACACGCCCACAGAACCATGCCCATGGAGCCACGCCCACGGAGCCTCTTGGGAAAATTTCACTTTTCATGCCTGATCCACAGACATTTAAGTGTCTCTAGATAACATTTGAGTACTAGAAGACCTCCAAGGTCCCTTCCCAACTCTGTCATTTTGTTACTTTTAAGCCTTTATATTAGACATATATATTGCGAGATAGGAGCAGGGAGGGGAAAAGTAACGAGCTTCAACCTTTCCCCCCCCATAAGGAAAAAGTCCTCGAAACAGACTAGGTCCAATCGCCGGCGGCAGCAAGGGTCTTTAAAAGCAACGCGGAAACCGCCGCGGTTGGAAGTTTCCGTAGCAACTAAGGAGGCTGCTACGAGCACGTGCCCACCCCCTTCCCTCAAAAAAGACACTTCATCAGAGCCCCCTCCTCCCCAATATGCACCTGTTAACAAAGCCTCAGGGACGAACAGTCTGGCTCTCAGGAGATATTCAACCAGAGACTCAGTTCAGGCTCAAGGAAAGGCACCCGCCTCTCCTGTCTCTCCCGCCCCCTGAAAAATATCCAAGGCTCTTGAACTAATTCCCCCGCCTCTGCAACCAGCCTTGACAATTCGTATCTGCCCACCACCGCGCCCTCCCCCTCACAAAGCGCTATACCAGCCCAAGACCTGCAGCCCCGGTCCTTCCCTCCTTTACTATCCCGCTCCACAACCCCAACTCCAACCCCCTGCCAAATCTTTCCAACGACTTTTGGGCAAATCGCAGCTCTACATCTATAGTGCCGGGCTCACCCCACGTATAGCAGGCTTCTCACCTTCTCGGAGCACATTACATATTCTTCCTCTCCCCGCCCCCCGTCAATTCTATCTGTCTCGCCCGTTTTGGACTCTTTCAAAAAGGAAAAAAAAACGCCCCCGTAGCTCCACCGATTATTATTATTTAACTAGAGGGAGCCATCATAAGCGCGCATTGCTTCTTCCTACTTGCTCTGCCTGTGGGCTCAGCGCGATCCCGACCTTCGGGACAATCTTCAATTTTCCCGCCAAAATGGACCGCAGCCTCAGATGGGACGGAGGGGACTAAAACCATCGGAAGAAGCGTCTGCCCGGTCCTTCTTGCCCAGAACTGCCTGCGAGAAGGGCTGGCGCCCGGACTCTCACCCCTGTGATGACCGCCGAGTCCCCTGAGCAGAAGAGCAGAAAGAAGAAGGGAAGGCAGGGAAGGCTTTTCATGGCGTCCTCCGGTATTTTTTGTTATGTCTGTCCCGAGGCTGCGTCTGCAGCTCTCCCCTCCGGACAGCGGCAACGGGAAGAAGAGCAGAGCTCGAACTGCGGTCGCCGGAGCCGTTTTAAAGCCCCGGGCTGCCATTCAGAAGCAAGATGAGTCACTTCTAGAGCTACCCCGGCAACGCTGCCGTGCCGTCGGGGAGAGGGACCGGAATCCACACACGCCAATCCATACGAAAGCGCGAGCTGAAATACGAAAGCGCGCCTCGCCGTATAGAGGAGATAACTCTCAGCTGGACACAGAGAAGAGCAACGCAATTCCTGGGAAATAAGGAGAGGCTGATGGCGATCATGGAAAGGGTTTCAGGGCGATGTGGGTCCCCATAGGGAAAGCTTTTACAATAGTAGCTGTAATCTTAGCCAAGTGAACAAGGGTCACAGTGACAGGTTAAAAGCAGTCAGAAACATACATGCAGATCTCATTAGGTAGCCATCATCTGGCTGAAAGGTATTTTCATGGCCGATTCAAGCTTGCAAATAAACAAGAGACAGAATCTGGCGGTGTAGATGTATACCCTACTTGGTGTGAGAATGAGGGACACTACTCAAATTTCTCACACTGTTAAGCATCTCTTAGTTTGGGACAAATTCCTTGCAACTGTTTTTAGAATCCGCTCTGCCCCTTATTCTTATGTCTCTTCTGGGTGTTTCACAAGTTAAAATCATAGGAAATAAATAAATGGGGAGATAAGACCAGACACACAAGGCAAGGCAAAGGACCTAGCAGTATTGAAAGTGAACTATTTTATTGGGAGGTCTGGAAGGAATTGAATTGGATACATAAGCAGCAGATTTTCCACTTGAAAATTTCTCATTATTTTGAACAAGCATAGGTAGAAAGATCTATATCAGTGTTTCTTAAAGTATGGTTGTAGGATCCCTGGGGATCTTCCAAGATCCAGCTGGGGTCCATGAAATATAAATTATTTGCTAGCTTTTGTTGAAAAATAATACAATATTAAAATCCCATCACTCAACATGAGAAGCAGTAGCAACAGTGAATGCATAACTTTAGTATTTCATATGATAAGTATAAACCATACAAAGAAAAGCTTTTGAAGGGTCCTCCATAATTTTTTAAAATAGGAGTCCTGAGAGAAAAATGTTTAAGAAACATTATTCTATATATCTCAATATATTTCAGGATACTGTTAAAGCAGCATAATACAAAAAAAGCCTCTTCTCCCCTATGGAACTTTGAAGATCTACTCTTTCAGAATATTATAAAGAAATACTAGCAATGATATAAGATTTCCTGAAATGAAGTAGTGGGACTCTGTTCTCCTGGCCTTCATTCAAAGTTTGGTAGGAAATTGGAGACATGTTGAAGGTCACAAAAATCACTCAACAAGTTAATTGGGTATAGCTGGTTTAATGAAAAGAAGGGGTGATGTCATAGTAGTCCTCCAATACATGCCACAAAGAAGTGGGGGTAAACGTATTCTCCAAAGCACCTGAAGGCAAAACAAAAAGCAATGGATGGAAATTAATCACGGAGAAAACCAACCTAGAATTAAGGAGAAATTTCCTGATAGAACAATTAATCAGTAGAATGACTTGCCTTCAGAAGTTGTGAGTTCTCCATCCCTGCAGGTTTTTAAGAAGAGATTGGACAACCATTTGTCTGAAATAGTATAAGGGGTTGGATTAGAAGATCTCCATGGTCCCTTCCAAATCTGTTATTCAGTTTTTCAATCGCATGAAGGAAACATTTGGAGGACAATGGCTGGACCAGGGCCTTGCTAGGATCAGCAGGAAGGGGTTTGGGCCTTTCAAAACTCCCAAATTTTGCCTCTGATCACATCTACAGCAGGTTACCTGATCCCTCCTCACAGATACTCTATGAGCAAGCATGATACTATTTGGACATCATGAAGTTGTGGTGGAAGAGCCTTGGTTTCATGCTACTTGAACCCCCGTGAACTATTAGTTTCACTTATGGCCTAGGGACATCAGGTTTAGGTAGAAGGCTAGATAGAGACGATGGGACCTTGTTATAGCACAAGAGGGGATAAGGTTTCGGGTTTGAATATTGCTAGGTTGAATAAAGTTTTTGAATTTGTACAATGAAAAAAATACTGTAAAATTGAAAAGTTGAAAATAAATATGTGTTCTAAAATAGATACTCAGACACTCTCAGCATTTCTGTCCTTTTCTTTCTTCACCCAACATCTGGAAGCATAAGATCACCCTCTTTACCCAGGAACTCCCAGCCATGTGGTCCTGTCCACCATTAAACCATCTTTCCAAGCAGTCACCATGTTTCCAGTGTCCTTCTTCCCCACTTGGAACTGAACCCAGAAGGATATTTCTTCCAACACTATAATTTTTTTGTTCTCTTTTCGGGCAAGAGAGAATTGTAGTGGCTCATATAATGTATACTCATCCTGTGCTGTCTAAACACTTGGCTTGCTTCAGGTCTAATGGATTAAGCAATGTCATTTAGCAGGACCTTGCACTTGCCCTTTTGATTAGCATCTTGATTAGAAGCACTTACTCTTAAGTGCTTCTAAAAATTGTGGGTTTCTCTTAAAATGTGGACTTTGGGTTAAAATTGATAGAGGAGGTAATGTGGAAAAGTGATCTTGTTTCTTTGGATGGGTGTTGTTTTATGGATCCTTGTGTTCCAATTCCTGATGGAATTGAAATTCTTTAAATTTTGTGAAACTGCCAACAGTCATTTGGGGTTACATAAGTTTAGAAGTTAATCTTATTTGAGTAGTGTAATAATTTCTCATATGAATTTATCTAGTGTTGGTATCAGTCTGTTAGGAGAAGCAACTTTTTTGAGAATCTCGGCTTTGACCTACTCCTTTTCTTTTATTGCTTTAATGTACTGTTCAATAAAAAAGCCCACAAAAACAAAGACAAAAAGGAAAACAAGAGCATATTATATTACATAAAGAAAAGATTACTTAGCCCAATCTTTAAATACATCAGTACACTGTGACCACATGGAATATTACAGTATTGAACAGTTTTTCTATTACACTAATAGAGAATTCACGGGCAGAAAGTGAAATATCAACAATTCAGACTTGCAATGTTTTCCCAACATTAAAGTATAATTTTTTTAACTACGTCCCATGCTTATCTTCATTGCATTCTATTTAAGAGACCCCATTTGCTGTCATAAATGTAAAATATGGACTTTAGAACTAAAGAATAGGACTACGACAGGGGTCAGCAACCTTAACCACTTAAAGAGCCACAAAAGTCCTAACCGGAAGCCCCCCCATTCAATTCTGGAGCCGACTGGAAGTCCAGTTCCCCCACCATAGAGTCTCATCCTAGTGCNNNNCATTTGGACCTGTTTCCCACAGAAAAGAAAACACCAGGAGCCACAAAACCCTTCCCATGCCTGACTATTTCCTGAGCGGCCATAAAACTAGCACATATATAGTTGAATTAAAGATTCTGTTTTCTTCTGAAACTTTTCTTTTCTTGGATTTATCCATTGTTAGCTACCAGAGGTTGAAAAGCTCAATAAATCGTGTGCCAGTGGGTGTCGCACATTGGCAGTTGTGATGCATATTTTGAGAGACAGGGAGTCACAGCAGAGGGATAAAAGAGCCACATGCAGCTCCAGAGCCGTGGGTTGCTGACCCCTGGACTAGATTTAAAAACTGAGCGAAAAATTAAATCACACTAAGCAGCTTCAATCTCAAATTTACATTTCGGCTAAAATCCACAAAGGCTGCTGTGGAAAGCTTTCTCCCAACTGCAGTTGACCTACCTAAGCCAGTCATCCAGGGCAGAACTGCTTGTCGCACCCCATTTCCTGGAAGTCATTAGAGGTTGAGGACAATAAACGTTATTTTCCATAATGGCTCTGGACTTGGACTACTGTCACCCTCTGGAACAAGATAGACCCCATCCTCCCAGAAGTTAATTAAAATGAACATGTTGCAGAAGACTTTTTAGAATTCATTGAGGTGTCGCCTATATATGTTGTAGCAGATGTTTGCTTTTAACCTAGTCTATAGGTATGGTAGAAAATACCTAAGGGGGGTAACATCTTTCAGTTTCACGTAACTAAAAAAGATGAGAAGAATTCACTAGAGGCTTTCTTAAGCACAGAAAAATGTAGAAAGCTCAAGGAAAAAAAATAATTTTAAAAAGTCAGATTTCAAACCAGCATTTTTTTCTTTACAAAAAAGAATTACAGCTATTCTGCTATAATAATGTCATAGTTATTTTTTTAAAAGCAACTTTGGAGAACCTGGAAACAATCAAAGGGAAGTTCCTTCCTCTGAAAAGTATTCTGTGAGCCATTACTGGGTTTGGTGTGCAACAAACCTAACTGATACACCAAATGGATAAGGAAACTTCATAAATGTACTTGGGAAGTGGGACAGAAAAGTGGGCTCTCTGGTCCCAGGGAATAGATGGATTAATTGAGCGGAGTAGGTTTCCCCTCTCTTCTATCAAACCAGCTGGAAATTCATTTGAATTATTCCTGAGGTAGGCACATTTTTCCATTATAAAAATAAG
Organism: Psammodynastes pulverulentus; assembly: GCA_025802295.1. Classification (NCBI taxonomy): domain Eukaryota; kingdom Metazoa; phylum Chordata; class Lepidosauria; order Squamata; family Psammodynastidae; genus Psammodynastes; species Psammodynastes pulverulentus. Next base: position 117,546,673 of record JAOYMU010000098.1, on the reverse strand, counting down.
TGTAGGAAGCTGAAGTGCTATCTAAGTAAGTGAACTTTTTGCATGTTAACAAAATAAATTGATAGCTTTTAAAACCTCAGCTTCAGCTTTTTATGTGCAAGCGTGCAGCTATTTTTAGATTTTCAACAGAGTTGATAAAAATAAGTCTATTTTAACTTTCAGTGAAAGCTAATTGTATGTGAGTAGGAACTGGAAAATTAATTCATCAACTGAAGTGATAGGGTAGAACAAAGGGCATAGATTATTGAACAATAGTTATATAAATACAATAGCTTTCTAAAAGGATTAGGAGTGACTAAATGCAATTGCAATTGCTAAATGCATTCATGAACTTTTCCCTCAGAAATCTTGCTTTTTAACCAGTGATTTAAATTTTTTTTTTAGTCTGCTAAAGGGGAACATTGTAATTTGTTTACGATTGGTCATTAAATTCTATGCCGCAAGCAATAAACATTTTTTTTCTAAACAAGTTCTTTATATAAAGAACTATAAAGCTGAATATTAGAGATAAGTGATTTAAGTGGTTTAAGTAATATTTTTTAATATTTTAGAAATGCATTTCTTGAATTTTTGAGAGAGGATTATTTGTAATGTACATTAATGCATATTGATAAAATAATATTTCTCTGATGATGTGTAAGATGAGGTCTATCTGTAATGTGCTTAGTATGTAGTGCAAGAGTTTGCATGTGAGTTTGTCTAATATAGAAAATTTCTCATAGAAATGGTTTTTGGAATATACTAAAAGAAAGTTAGAAAAATTGAATGTGGGATTTTTGGTGCTCTCTGAGTTTGGTTGTTTTCTTGCAGACATTTCATTAGTCAGCTAAGTAACATCATCAGTGCTAGAAGGGAATGGGATTTGCTCTTTGTTTCTATACAAGTAGTTTGCCCTGTTAGAGTTGGTGAGAATGGTTTTGGAGGTTCCTTGGTTAGGCTGTTGTTTACTATTAGCTTCTTTGTATGAGTTGATAGTGCCACTGAGCTATCAGGAAGCATATCCATCAGTTACTGTAGCACAGCAGGTATAGGCTTCCCTGATTGCAAGACTCTGCCTATTACGTCTAGACTACTATCTGTGACCTTACTCCTACATCTCATTTCTGTCATTCCTTAAATTGAATCTTTTTTAATTAAAAAAGGAAAATTGAAGTCATAAAGAGAACTGTGTCATAAATTGCACTTTTTAAAAAAAAAAAATTCTCCCTCCCATTTTTTGTATAAGCATCCAATGCTGCCTTCAATATTCCTCTAGTTTCTGTTCAAGAGGATGGTTTTATCCTTCTGTCATTACATTACTTCAGCTTTGCATTAAACTTGCAGTAAAGAGGCATAAGGTTAAAACTCTTACAGTACTGCCAGCTAAGTGATCTAGTGCTAGTATACAATTTTGATAAACTACTGTTTAATTTGCCAGCTGCTAATTGCTTTCACAATTCTGCAGAGGATACGAATCAGCAACATCCATGAGTCAACATAAGTTGCGTTGACATGAGTTTGTGCCAGGGAATTGTTTACATCTAGCTAGGACAAGGTCGCCATAGGAGAATCTTTGTGCTAAGAAACATTTGGCTTCACTACTCTTGTACAAATTTGAAAGACCACTGGCATAGCAGACAAGGAAATTAGAGTGAAAGCCAATGTACACCTTTCTCATCCACTATTGCTTTACCTGACTTTACCCCTGATATAATGAATAGTTCTGAATATAATAGTTTATATATTCTAGGTTTTTCATTGACACTGTCAGCCTGGGCTGAGTAATATATATATATATATATGCCTCGGTGGGGCAGAAGTTAGAGTGCAGTAATTGCAGGCTACTTCTGCTTACAGCCAGCTGCCTGTAATTTGGCAGATCGAATCTCACCAAACTCAAGGTCGACTCAGCCTTCCATCCTTCCGAGGTGGGTAAAATGAGGACCCAAACGGTGGGGGCAATGCATTGATTCTGTAAACCACTTAGAGAGAGCTGTAGAGCACTATAAAGTGGTATATAAGTCAAAGTGCTATTGCTATTGCTATATTTTAAAAAGTATTCCATTTTCTTGATTGATTAATTAATTAATTACTCAATCAATTTATATAGTGGCCCATCTCACAAACAAGTGACTCGGAGTGGTGTGCTACATACCACAGAGACAAAAATCTGTTAATAAATTAATGATTTTAGATTATTAGAATGCAAAATTGCAGGATAACTCTGCTCACTGCCAGGAGTTCGATCCTGATTGCTCAAAGCCTTCCATCCTTCTGAAATTAGTAAAATGAGGACCCAGATTATTGGGGGCAATATGCTGACTCTGACTTCACGTGTAAAACACCACAGAGCAGTATATAAGTTTAAATGCTATTGCTATTGCTTATTGTTAATAAACAGTTAATAATTCTACCACATCAAGACTAAAACAGAATGAATAAATGAATGAGTGTGTATTAACTAAGGAGTACACTATCCTTATCTTAACAGCTGTATACATTGCATAATGAATGTTCAAAAAAAGGTTTGCAATGCACATAGTTTTCAATTTTTTATAAGACTTCCTTCAACTCTTTTGAAGGACATTTGTATCTGTCAAATTACTTTCATATTTTCTGCTGGCTATAAGTGGTCTTTTGAAAAATTACATGTGGAAAGAAACATGGATTTGTATTAGAAACCTGTATTCTTAAGATTTGAAGGATATCTGCATGTTACTTTGAGTCGTAATAAATCTTCTGAAACATGAATGCATAATGAAATTTAGTGCAAGACAATATGATCATGCTAATAAGAACAAAGCAGATTGGTCCTGTAAGCAGGATGACTAGGGTACGAAAACAGTAATTTTGGAATTATTAAATCTGAATATTACCATAAAATAATTAGGGTGCAACAAAGATTCGTCAAAACATGTCACCAGATAAACAAAAATTTCATTGAAAGAGTTTATTAAACAGCAGTTTAATGTTGTCCCAATTTTGGAACAAATGTGGTGATTAAAAGGGACAGAAATAACTGGAAGGGATCATTTAGTCTTTAAAATCTTAATTTACTGCTCAGGATAGGAATCTTCTAACTAACCGAGAGATGCTAGAATATGCCCAGCTTCTGCTTAACACATCCTAACAATGGGGATTCCCATACTGTCTTTGAGTAATTGTTTCCACTGTTAAAGTGCTTTGGTTTTTGTTAAGAATTTTTTACTACGTTCTACTGGAATGTTGCTGCCTGCCTGCCTGCCTGCCTATAATTTATGACTATTATATTATTTAATATTATTTTGGGATAAAAGAAAACAGGTTATAGCTCTCATTTGAATTACACCCATTTGATGCTTAAAAGCACTTCCATTTCCTTCTACTGTCAACTTTTCCAAAATTAAAAAGCCCTGTATTTTTTAATCGATATTTGGTTTATTAAGCAGTGAATATTAAATAGAACACTATCTGCTTTTGGAGATAAGAATCATCCAACTGATGGTATGTTTACATAAAAGAAAAGGCATGTCATGTTTTACTTACTTAGGATAAAGAGAAGATGAGTTTCCATTTACATGGCTGCAATATTCAAAATGAACAAAGTTGTGATAAACAGCTTACTTCTACAGTGGGTGTGGAATTGAAAAATCAAAGCTGGTGAACATCCATCCATCCATCCATCCATCCATCCATCCATCCATCCTATTTTGATATCATACCAATGTATTTGGCACCATATACATGGAATATATATCCATTGTATAATGCACAGTACACACTATAATACCAAACTTTCAGTCTTTTAAAACTTTACTTTCTGTTGACAGTATTTAAATGACATACTTGATAAGTTGCTGACCACGTATCAAGTGAATGTTCACTCTGATCACTGATGAAGCTTAGCAAGTCTGTCTAATTAGCATTCTGATAAAGAGCTTGTCTGTATAATTAAGTTAATTATCCAGATATAAATACATGGCTGGGTTTCACTGTAAGCCTTAAGCTGTGCTTCTTCCAGCATTTTATAGACATGAATTAATGTTGACAAGCTGAAATTTCCCCTGTATTCTTCTCTGACTGTTTGATATTCAGAATTACATATATGCAACCAGAAAATAAATTTATAAATAAATTCATTTATAAATAAACAGTTTTAAAGGCCCTGTTCCCACTATTTTAATTTATTTTTATATTTCTTCTGACATTAACCTGGTACTTCAATGTAGCAAAGTGGGAAAAATACTCTTATATGCAGTCATTTCTGCTTCTTTACAAAAACATTTATTCCTTCATCAAGTTTATCTACTACTCTTTCTACCAACATGGACATACTCTGCAATTTACTTTTTTATCTGTAACAAAAATTCCACCAAGGGATATTTATTCATTTATTTGCTTTAGTTTTTCAGAACTTATGTGTAGTTAGCTATTTGCAATCTTTGTGTTTGATACATTAATTTTCAGATCCATATTCTAAATTGTGTCATGTAATCTAAGATTTGCTGCAAATTATTTAGGTTTTCACTCAACATGGCAATGTAGGCATAGAAAAATGCATATGTATTCATATTTCCAAGTTATTCCTCATTGGTAAAATTCTATATTACCACAAGTATTCCTTATATATTTAACCATATTAAATAAGTAAGAAGATATCATACATACACCAAGCATTCAATTTATTTTTATGTATACTTTACTTACACCATAGTGTATCACACTACTCTTATTGAAATCAGCAAACAATTTTCAATTCCTTATTTGTGAACATTCATACATTTCTCTGTGATAAGACCAAAATGCCAAGATACTTTTGCTGACAACCAAAAATCTGGTTCGCACAACCTCTCCCCAGTACAAAGCCATTTTGCAAATTTTGCACATTCTCACCTCTCATATGCTTCAAATCAGAGTTCTCTCAAACAACCAGAATCTCCCCCTATGGTTTTAGCTTATATTCTTGCTAGCAAGGCATATAAAATGACTTTAAGTGTCTCCTCACATGGCTTTATCATCAACCATATGAATGGGAGAAGAAATACATTAATACTGAGGAAATATAACCTTAATAAAAAATAATGGGATTTATTTATACAGAATACCAAAAGCAAACCAAGCCACTTAAGCTTTAATAGTAAATAAATTTTCCAGTTTCCCTACATAGTTTGCACCTTTGTAATGAACTCTAATAAATTCACTGGACAACATGTTAAATAAAGAGATGAAAGA
>JAOYMU010000098.1:117484287-117500204 GCA_025802295.1 Psammodynastes pulverulentus | reverse complement strand
TCTGTGAACCGCTTAGAGAGGGCTGTAAAAAGCACTGTAAAGCGGTATATAAATCTAAAGTGCTATTGCTATTGCTACTGTAGCGCTGTGCAAGCAAGTGTGGGTGGAGGAAGGGGTGTCACGAGAGTATGGTTGGGTGAGCTGGCACAGTTCAGGGCTCTGTGTGTGTATGTGTGTAGACTGAGATGAAACTTCTTGAGATGAAAAATATAACTTTTACGGATTTTTTTTAAAGCAAAGGAAAACAGAAGTAAGATCATACACACAGTTGTGATTTCTTTTAGCAACCCTTTTGCTTAATGACTGAATTCTGGTCCCAATCGTAGTTGCTAAACAACTACATGTACTGTGGATATGGATATACCTGTGTAACACTGAGACAATTCTCTCCTTGCTCCTCTGTAAAAAGGCCTTGGTTCTTCTCTATATACAGTTTCAATCCCTGTATAAGTCCATGAAAAAAAATCTCTCTCCTTAGTATATAATAAGCCAAAACTGGAGCTTGTAGCTCCAGAGGGATTACTGCCAATCATCAAATATCTTTGTCGCCATCTCTCTTGGATGATTATTATTATTTTTTAGTTGTGGGATAATGGGGTTTGTAACCAGCAATACTACAGCTGCCTACCATCTTCATCTCTCTAGAATCTGCAGACCTAGAAGCGTGTCGTGGAAAATAACAAGCCATTAACATTATACGTAGCAATGTAATTCAGAATGCAGCTAAGCTTTTCCCTAATATATTTTTCAAACACTATAAAGGATGCTTGCATTTGCTGTTCTTGGCTCCTTCAGGGAAGATTGCACTGCTAGTGAAGAGCAAAGGTTGGGAAATAGTAATTTCTCCACTATGACCTACAGCATCTTTTACAATCCTCCAACCATTGTAGTGCCAAAACTTATACTAATGAGAGGACAGAGTTTACATCACTTAAATGATATCTGGGTAATACTATATGAACATACTACAATTCATTAATTGAGAAATGACCATATTTTGCCTAGGGCTACTTCTTATCTGATACTAGTTTAGAAATGTATAGCAGAGAACAATTTTAACACCCTCAGTAAAAAGGTTGAAAAGATGCTGACCCTTTAACAGGCTCAGCAAAAATTGGCAGGTGGGAACCTATTGTTAAGATAATTGTAGAAGATTGCCAGTTGTGACACTGGCATGCTGCTTTGTCCTAGTTCCACAAGACATTTTAATTTGAATGTGATTATAACCCATTATTAATTCATAATCTTAATGCTATTGAAGGTTGAAATGAGGGATCCTTGGTGCTCTCTGAGTTTGGTTGTTTTCTTGAAGATGTTTCATTACCCAAACTAAGTAACATCATCAATATAGGAAAAATTGTGTGAACTTTCTATGCATGTTTTTAATATTTGAAAGCTAAGTTTTCTCCGCCTTCCCTCTCTTGGATGTGTTTCTAATGTCTTTTAATAAGAGAATTCTTCTAAATTTCACGGGATAGGAATGTACATTCTTTTCACTATGAATTTCCATGCAATGAAAAGGTTAAAGATCCTTTTCACAGTAGGATCCTTGTTCTTAACCACCCTGGAACTGATTTCTTGGCAGTATCCACTGAAACAAAATGTATTTATTTATTCAATTTCTATAGCCACCCATCTCAGCTTACAATTCAAAAAAATATATTACAACCAAAATACTAAAAAACTTTTAAAACAATAGAAACATCCAAAATAAATATACATAGCAGCCAAGATACTTGGCTAGTTAGCAATACAACAAGAAAATGGGGCCCTTAACACATTCAGCATCCCAGCAGGAAATCATAGCCAGGTTTGTAGGGTCTTAAGAATGGCTATTGGGGTTGGGGCCACTCTAATTGTTGAAGAGAGGAAGTTCCATGGAGCAAGAGACATTGTGGGGAAAAATGGACTTTCGGGCCAGCTTGTCATGGGAAGATAAAGAACATCTATTCAGAATTAGAAATCTGAACTTCTCTGTAAAACAAATATTTTTAACAAACTATATATCCAGGTTTTTAAACTTTTAAAATCTTGTTACTTTTTAATATTTATGGTAATTTGTTTTTCCAGGAAATCTTTATTTTCTGTAGATTGAATTTCTGTTGAAGGATAGACTAGAAATACAATATAATGAACTTGATGACATGTGCTTTATTTAGTAATGCCTCAGCTGTGTCCCATTAAAACAGAAATGCCTTTCCAGCTCTTGTTCCTTCTTTTTTTGACCGCTGCTAGTGTTAAAATTCCAATGGTTTTTGCCCGCTGTGGATGTAATTGATCGGTGCAGTATACTTGTGATTACAGAGTGGGCAAATACATTCACAGAAGTAACTATCAACCATTGATTGATAACCTTGAGCCATTTGGCAGGGGAAAAAAGTGTGACACAGCCAAAATAAGCAGACATAATCAATTGGGGTGTGAAAGACCTGGCAGAAAAAACATTTTGGCAGGCAAGAAAGGGATAAGAAATGCTTTTATTTTTCCGTACATACACATAACATCCTCTGGGACTTAAAGAACTCTCAAGATACAACAGCTAGGAATGATTATATCAAAAGTGAGCTATGCCTCAACTATGTTTTTCAGATCTGGACTGCAAAATCTGTACTGCAACTTGATAGCAGCAAAGCAAATTTTCTATATCCATCTAATAACCATCCACATTACAGAGTCCTTGGTCCTCTCTCACCAGGCTCAAGGTTAACTCAGCCTTCGATCCTGGGTAAAATGAGGACCCAGATTGTTGGAGGCAATAGGCTGACTCTGTAAACTACTTAGAGAGGGCTTAAAGCAGTATATAAGTCTTAGTGATATTGCTATCGCTATCTGAGCTTGCTTACACATGCTTTTTATTATCTGACTAGGTAACATCATCAGTGCTGATATTACTTACTGATGTTACACCTGCTACCAAACAACTAAGCTCAGAGAGCACCAAGGACTCCTCAATTCAACCCTGAACTATCTCTTCTCTTGGAGTCATCCATTTTAAAGAGCAATAGTGTAGTCATAGTTAAGTAAGAATTATCTTAAGTATCAAATGCCTTACTGAAGTTCAACTAAAGAATACTGTCGATATAATTTACTTGGACTTCAGTAAGGCATTTTATAAAGTAGACCATAACCTACTACTAGATAAAATAGAAAAATGTGGGTTAGACAGCATCACCACCAGATGGATTCGTAACTGGCTGACCAACCGCACTTAACGTGTAGTCCTCAATGGAACTGCATCTACATGGAGGGAAGTATGCTGTGAGTACCCCAAGGCTCTGTTTTAGGCCCAGTACTCTTCAATAGCTTCATCAATGACTTTGACAAGGGGATAGATGGGGAACTCATCAAATTTGCAGATGACGCCAAGCTGACAGGAATAGCCAACACTCCAGAAGATAGGCTTAAGATACAGAAGAATCTTGACAGACTTTAACATTGGGTGCTATCTAACAAAATGAAATTCAATGGTGAAAAAAGTAAGGTTCTACATTTAGAGAAGAAAAACAAAATGCATAGGTACAGTATATGTGGTACCTTGTTCAACTGTGAGAGGGATCTCAGAGTCCTAGTGGAAAACCATTTAAAAATGAGCTAGCAGTGTGCAGCAGCTGCCAAAAAAGCCAACACAGTTTTAGGCTGCATAAACAGAGGGAAAGAATCAAGATCACATGAAGTGTTAATACCACTTTATAATGCCTTGGTAAGGCCACACTTGAAATACTGCATTCAGTTTTGGTTGCCACAGTGTAAAAAAGATATTAAGACTCTAGAAAGAGTGCAGAGAAGAGCAACAAAGATAATTAGGGGACTGGAGGTTAAAACATATGAAGAATGGTTGAAGGAACTGGGTATGTCTAGTTTAATGAAAAGGGCTAGGGGAGACATGATAGCAGTGTTCCAATATCTCAGGGGCTGCCACAAAGAAGAGGGAGTCAAGCTATTTTCTAAACTAAAGCACCTGATGTAGGACAAGAAGGAATGGGTGGAAACTAATCAAGGAGAGAAGCAACTTAGAACTAAGGAAAAAATTCCTGACCATTAGGACAATTAATAAGCAGAACAACTTCCCTCCAGAAGTTGTGAATGCTCCAACATTGGAAGTTTTTAAGAAGATGTTAGATAACCATTTGTCTGAAGTGGTGTAGGGTTTCCTGCCTAAGCAGGGTGTTGGACTAGAACATCTCCAAGGTCCCTTCCAACTCTGTTATTGTTATTCCAACATTCCTGCTGCTTTTTCATACCTTACATTTTTTTCTTTCCTTCTTTCTGAGTATATGCCTATGATTGGTATGTCATTAAGCAACTACCAATATAAATCTGAACATGATAATTTATATAAATATTATAGCAATTAACTTGGCCATTAGAAGTTCTTTTCAGTTCAGAAGCAAATCTATTATTAGGTGGAGGGAGATAGAAACTTTAGGTAGCAGACAATCAAGGCTATGGGACTGGCAGATTGTGGGTGTGGCAACCATCTTGCCCTATAATCCTTACAGGAACCTATTGTCCTCCAAAGTAGTGAAAGATGCTGCCTTGCCATATGTTGATATTTGTTGCCTCTGTGCATATAAGAATAATAGGTAAACTTCTGTGTAAGAATAACAGGTAAACGTGTTCTGTACCACAAAATATTTTGGGTTATTCTGTTCTCTGCAATTGTCAACAAGCACTCCACAACCCCCAACAGTTATTTAGTAATTTTCAGTTTAATTTCATACAATCCTCAGTAAAATCAACTTTGGCAACTTTGCACCTTCCTTGCCAGTGAGTGCAAAAATTGACTCTGATCTGATTCAATTCAACTTTCTAATTCAATAACATAATTCCTTTTGGAGAGCCAAGCTAACTGGCTTGGAATCAATTATTCAGATCAAAACTGTATAGTCCTAGTATGAGGAAGCAGAAAAAGAAACTGTTAAAATTAAAGATCATTCTCCATTTGGTTCAATCTTGGCATGGGACAAGGTACTCAGTGGTTTATTCCTAAAGAATAAACAGGAAAAAAAGTTGCCCAATTCTATTGTAAAATGATTTTCACAGCCATATCTGCTTCTTAATAACTGCCAGATTCTCACCTTTTATGTTTTATCTCTCTGCAACAGCAAACAAAAAGTGACAGACATCTGGCAAGAGGAGTCATGCTTCTCTTGGAGCTAACTGATTTCATGTCTAGAAGACTGCAATTCCTAGAGTTTTTTGTTCTGATTTGGTTCATGGCCTATCTACCTTTTCAATGGGGCCCAAAATCAGTGATAGAGTAAACTGAATCTCAAGTTCAGTCTGTAGTAAATTTATTGAATGGTATGGTTTTCCTGCATCTCCTTGCAGGCTTCTGGTGGGCTGCCCATGAGTCGTGGGGGCCAGATTAGTAAGGAAAAGACAAGACACCGTTTTCCTTGGGACGAGCCAGCCCAGACAATAGCTGGGAGAACTCTTTTATTGGGGGGATCAGAAGGCACACACATGATAGTTATTGACCAATACACAAATGGCAAAAGAGGGGATACTGACCAATACAAGAAAGGCTACTTGGAAAGAGGGAGGGAATACATGGGGAATATAGGGAGGGGCTCAAGGTAGTCGTGGCTCGGTTGCCATAGAAACTGCCAGTGATATCAGAAGGATGGAATGTGTTTTTCTGTACCAGCCTGTGTCTCTCACAGGCTTTGTGTCTCCTTTGTCTGGCTGCCAGCAATTATCCTAGGCCTTGGGGCTGGCCTATTGAAACTAACCAAGCATGGGTCCAACTATAGTTACAACAAGCATTTTACAGTAACAGTTGCAAGCATATTGCAACATCTCCTCTGTTTTTATTCTTTTAAAAGGTATCGCTGGTGAATGCGAAGGGATCCTTCTCCTTCACAGACGTCCGTTCAGCCAGATCTGAGCTGATCTGGTTGAGCAAGTTGACTTTCTGGCGAGTGGCAATTTTTTGCACTGAGCCTTTAGGCATGACAATGAGGGAGGGAACACACTAAATATAATAGCATAATGAGTATAAAATTGAGTATAAAAATGAGTATACAGTTAAAAATTGCAGCTATAATGTTTTGCAACCAAGTCAAGGTTGATAGCCATGACCATAAGGCGTCCCAAAAGTCCTGAAATGAAATATAAATTGCAACATTTGTGTGGGTGATTACAAAAAACAAGACTGGGAGATTATTGAGGTAGGCAGAGGGGCATATGCAAGGCAAATACATTCTCATATATGGAAATCCTGCTCATGACTGGGGGGGCCAGATTGGTAAGGAAATACATCAGACAGGTTTCCTCGGGATGAGCAAAAAGCCCTGAACAATGGGCAAGAAGCTCTTTTATTAGAATATCAAAAGGTAATACATGTGACAGATACTGGCCAATGAAGAAAGGCCAACCTGGTAATAGGGGCGGGTACAAAGAGGGGGGCTCAAGGTGGTTGTAGCTCGGTTGCCATAGAAACTGCCAGTGACGTCAAGAGTTTGGAATGTTTTTCTGTGTCAGGCTGTATCAGGCTCTGGCACAGGCCTTTGTTTCCTTACACGTGGTGTTTTGTATGTAATACATTTCTTAGGCTTTGGCCTTGCTTGCCGGCCACTGGCCTATTGAAAGTAACCAAGCATGGACCCAACCATAGTTAGTAATAGGTACAAACATATCGCAACGTGTGATAACTGAAAACAAAGAGCAAGATAAGGCATCATAATCATATCATCATCATCATTAAGAGACTGGGCTAGAAATGAGGAGACAGTGAGTTCTTAGCTATGAAACACATCTGCTGACCTTGGGCCAATCACTGACTCTCAGCCCAACCCATGTAACAGGCTTCTTGTTGTGTGAAAAATAGGAGGAGGAAAGTGTTTTGGATATGTTCACCTCCTTGAGTTATTTGTAAAAATAATAAAAGATAGGTTATAAATAAATAAAATAATGAGGAGGACCTTTGTAAATGTATAGATGATAACCTTTACTAAAATATTGGTTGAGACTTGAGATTTTTTTTTTTTTAAAAATTTTTATTGTAATTTTACACTTTTTACATCCAAAAAACAAAAACACAAATAAAACTGTAGGGAACACATTGGTTCCCTATTTTTACTTAGATATTTACATTATATGGATAAAAGTTTCTATTTCTAGTCATAAACCTTAACATTCAAGCCTCTATACATTCCTTTTTATTGTCTCTATCTCTACCATTTTTGTTCCTATTATTTAACCATTCATACTATTTGTCCCAAACCGTATAGTATGGTGATTCTTCTTTATTATTTAATCTTAGCATGAGCATATCCATTTCAGCGCATTCTAAAATTTTGCTAATTATAATTTCTTCTGGCGGTACGATGTCTCTTTTCCAATAATATGCATAGACTAATCTGGCTGCGGTAGTTACATGTAGAATCAAATATTTACTTTTCTTACAGTAATTCCCCTTAATTATCCCTAATAAAAATAACTCCAGTTTCCACTCTATTTGTACCTTTATCATTTGTTGCAGCCAATTTCTTATTGTAGCCCAATACTTCTTCGCCTTCAGACATGACCACTACATGTGGAAATAAGTACCCTGATTCTGTTTGCATTTCCAACAAATTGAAGGTACATTTGGGTACATTTTGGCCAATCTCGCGGGGGCTAAATGCCAATGCAAAAACATTTTATTCTGGTTTGTGGTTTTCCGGTGTGAGGTCACAGTGGAGCGGGAGCAAGAAGGACAGTCTCTGTCTCTTGCCTTCGATTTTTCCACTTCCAGAGCCTTTTGAGGGGTCCTAGGGCTTGGAGAGCCCGGCGGAATTTAGGGGGAACCCGAGGAGTAGTGTGGTGAAAGGCAATCGTCCATTGCTGAATCGGGAGAAACTCCGTAGCTGGAGGTGTAAGTGTCCATCCTCTTTTTTTAATGGCGGACCCGAAGCTGTGACTGACCACAGATGATGAGGAAGCAGAATATTGAAAACAGACCATACTACGTTCTAGAAGAGATATTCCCAAAAGCGACAATAAGAAGAAGATACCTAAAAAAAAGTAAGTCCTCTAAAGTGTGTTGGCAAGGAAAAGGAAGCTCAGATTGGGGGATTTCCCATTGAAAGCGGCGATTTTGACAGTGGAGGAGCGGAGCAGGGGTTATGAAATTTAGCTACGATTGTTGAGAAAGAAGGTGGACTGAGGTGACGAGTGAAAATTTTTTGGGAGGTGTGGAGAAGGCTGGACTGTGGGAAAGGAGATAGTTGAAGAGGATCAAATATAAATCATAAATTAATAGTGAAGTTTTGAGCAGAACATGACAAAGAAGAAGGCGGAAATGGCGTTCGGAGTTAGTGGATTGGAGGATTGGAGTGAACAGAAAGAAGCAGGACGTGGTTGGTGGAAAGAGGACGGGCGGCCATAGAGAAGAAAATGACGGGGAGGATTGATGTGTGAACTGTGAAGGAGCGGAGAAAACCAAAAGCAGAGAGCGCGGATGGGTGAACTGTGAAAGAGCGGAGAAAATCGAAAGCGGAGAGTACGGAGTGCGAGCGGATTGCGCTGTGGGGAAAGGAACAGACATATCGACGGCGAGGAAGGAGTTTTGAAGCTTGCGGCGGAATGTGGATTGAGAAGAGGACGAGCAGAAGCAAGGAAAGTTGGTGACGGTGGAGGAACTGAGGTGCCGAGGAGTTTAAGAGTGAGCGAAGCGTGAGGCGGAGCGTGAGTGTCAGAAGAGGGCGAGCGGCAGTCGAAGGAGAAGACAGCTGAGAAAGAAGTTGTTGGGGGGGAAGTGCGATAAAGAAGGAAGACCCGGAGACGTGGCGGTGCAAGGACTAGAAGGTTGAGAGACTGATTGCTGGAGGTTTAAAAGGACGTAGAGAAGAGGACGAGGTGGGTGAGGAGTTGGACACAGGAGAGGAGCTTGGAGAGGAGCGTTCAAAGAGGACGGAACAGAAAGGAGATACGAGAAGGAACGAAGGAGGTGTTTAAAAGGGAGAGACCAGAAGTGTCCAGCTGACAGGAGAGAAAAAAGATTGAGAGAAGGAAACTACCCACTAGGACTGAGAGAAGATTAAAGAAAGAAAAGAAGGAAAAAGTGGGGCTTGGTGGTCTGCGGATGCTAAAGTCACTCGGGGGGTGGAAATTGAATTGAGTTTTATTAAGATTTGAAACAACACGAAGGCGTCCAAGAGGAAAAGAGAGAAGTCGAAGAAAGATTATTAGTTGTTGAAGAAGACTTGAAGAAAGGTGTGTGGACAATTTAATACATAGGTTTTTCTTCTTTTTTTCTTCTCTCTTTTTTGCTCTATATAAGTAATATTAGGACAGGTATTAAGGAAACTTTAATAGATATATTAATATATATTAATATATACTAACATATAGAGATTTAAAGGGTAATATAATAGGCTAAAATTAGCAAGTGAATCCGAAACAAAATAAATAAGTTCATAGATATTTAAATAAGACATTTAGTTAAGAAGTGGGTTTCAAAATGAGTACTACATCCACTGTAACAAAGACGGGGAAAAAACCCTCATCTGGTCTATCTCCAACAGGGCAAAGATCAATAGAGGAGATGTTGACAGTAGAAAAGCAAACGGTAACAGTAAATATGCAGGCAATGCAAACAACGCTTCTAACAATTCAAGAGTCAATGATAAAAATGCAGGAGACAATGCTGAAAAATCATACAGAGACAAGAGAAGATATTAGCAAACTGGATAATAGGATGGGGGCATTTCAGCTATTAATGGAAAAAAATGAGGAAAGAATAAAAACAGTAGAAATTAGATCAGAGCAAACAGAAAAGAAGTTAGAAGCAGTGGATAAAAAAATGATGGAGGTGAATAAAGAATTAGAGGACTCCGTTATCCATCTAGAAATGGACCGTGCAGCTTTTTACCTGAGATTCCAAAATATAATAGAAGAAAAGGAGGAAGATTTAGGAGGAATAATGACGGAGATCGTAGCCAGTATTTTACAGAAAGATAAACAAGAGGTGACCCTAGAAATCGATGAAGTGTTCAGAATACACACTAATTATGCAAGATGCAATAGACTCCCCAAAGAGGTATATGTAAGGTTTGCCAAAAAGAAAACAAGAGATGCAATATATAAGATGACAAGGGATGAACCACTAATTTATAAGGGTACGGAAATACAAATCCTGAAACAGATCCCGAGAAGGGTTAGAGAGCAAAGGAGGGAATACCATTTCTTGGCTTCTGAATTAATAGGGAGGAATATATTTTTCAGATGGTTGATACCAGAGGGGATGTTAGTTTCTTGGCTAGACAAAAGAATTAAAATAGAGAACATAGAAGGAGCACGGGAATTATATGAGCGGATTACAACAGAAAATGGAGATAGTAATGAGAAAGAGGGAAAGGCAGAATCAAAATCTCAAGATGGGGAAGGGGGAAATGGGAGAGAGAGAAAAGAAGAGGGAAGAGTGGAATTGAGGACTCAACCACAGAGAGAGGTTAGAACTAATAAAAAACCAAACTATAGGTAAGATGGTGGAAAGTACCCGACTGCTATCAATAAATATTAATGGGCTTAACTCTCCAATTAAAAGGAGACAAACATTATCACGATTGATTAAACAAAAAATAGAAATAATATGTCTTCAAGAAGTACATATCAAGGATTCTCATAGGAACTGTTTAGAATGTCCTAAGTTAGGTAAGTTATTTACGGCTTTAGCAGGGAAAAAACAGAGAGGGATTGCAGTTTACATCAAAGAAAAAATACAAGTAAAATTAATATATGCAGATAAAAATGGTAGAATCTTAATGTTAGAATTACAGATGGGACAGAAGCCAATGCTGCTAATAGTGATTTATGCACCGAATGAGGGCCAAAAAGAATTTTATGAAGAATTACATCAGAAAATTGTAGAAGCTGGAGTGGAAAATATCTGTTTGGTAGGTGATTTCAACACAATAGTAGATAGGGAATGGGATTATGTGGGGGGCGGAAGCACCAAAAGAAAGAAAATCCTACCAACAACTTTTTTTGCTATAGCTCAAGCGTATAACTTGATGGACTATTGGAGAAAGATGAATTCAGAAAAAAAAGGAATATACATTCTATTTGAACCCTCATAGATCATGGTCGCATATTGATATGATATGGATGAATGGAGAGTTGGGAAAAGAGGTGGAGGAGGTTGAAATTTTGGTGAACTCGTGGGCTGATCATAATCCTCTAAAACTGACTTGGAAGGGTAAAAAGAAAGAGAGAAAAAGATGGTCAATGAACACACAAATAACCAAAGAGAAAGATTATATTGACAAGATGAAAGAAGAGATGAAATGGTTTTTCAAGGAAAATACTGTAAAGCAAACCTCTCTTCAAATAATTTGGGACGCAGCAAAAGCTTATTTTAGAGGATGGACAATAGCATATATGGCTAAAAGAAATAAAGAAAAATATAAGAAATGGGACAATATACAACAAAAGATTAAAAAGAGTGAAGAGGAATTACAAAAGAAACCCCAGGAGGAGAGTGCAAGGAAAGAATTAATGTTAAACAAACATAAATTGAATGTTTTAGATCAGGAGAGGAGAACGAGAGAGATGAAATTTGTTAAACAGAATTTTTTTGAGCATGCTAGTAAAACAGGAAGGTGGTTGGCCCATAAAATTAGGAAGGAAAGGGAAAAGAGGGTAATTCATGAATTGTACGATAATCAAGGGACATTACAATATAGATTAGAAGAAAAGAAAAAAATTATCCATAATTTCTTTGAAGAGCTATACAGGAATGAGGAGATAGAAGAAAATAAGATCGAGGAATATTTGAATCAGTCAGGTTTAGAGGAAATAGATTTGGAACAGAGGGAATTATTAAATAATGAAATCACA
This sequence comes from Psammodynastes pulverulentus, assembly GCA_025802295.1. Lineage (NCBI taxonomy): Eukaryota > Metazoa > Chordata > Lepidosauria > Squamata > Psammodynastidae > Psammodynastes > Psammodynastes pulverulentus. The sequence continues at coordinate 117,488,378 of JAOYMU010000098.1, read as the reverse complement.
GAAATAGAATTGGAAAGGGCGGTATTTAAGCAAAGGAACAATAAAACGCCAGGGCCAGATGGAATCCCTGCGGAAGCTTACAAAGCACTTTTTGATAGTTTTAAAACAACATTATTAGATGTGCATAATGAGGTGCTAGATAAGGCTAAGACCCCACCCTCGTGGAATGAAGGGTACATCTCTCTAATCCCAAAGGATAATAACCCTAAACAAATTCAAAATTTCAGACCAATCTCTTTGCTAAATGTAGATTATAAAAAAATTTCAACTATAATGGCGGAAAGATTGAAAGAGGTACTCAGTAAAATAATACATCAGGATCAAAATGGTTTTCTACCCACTAGACAAATTAGCAACAATACAAGGATGGTGTTGAATGTTTTGGAATTTTATGAAGAACACCCCGAGAAACAGGCAGCATTGATTTTCCTAGATGCACAGAAAGCCTTTGACAATCTTAGTTGGCAATTCTTGGTCCGACAAGTTAGTAGAATGAAATTTGGAGAAAAATTTGAAAGTATGATAAAGACAATATATACAGCACAAAATGCTCGTATTTTGATAAATGGGGAGTACACAGAGAAAATTGGAATATATAAGGGAGTTAGACAAGGTTGTCCCGTCACCTTTACTTTTCATCCTGGCGCTGGAAGTGTTACTAATGCGAATTAGACGAAATTCGGAGATAAAAGGTTTAAAAATTAAGAATGAGGAATATAAAATTCAGGCATACGCAGATGATTTGGTATTTTTTATTGAGGATCCGTTGGAGACTGGAGAAAATCTAATCCGAGAGATAGAAAAATATGGGAAAGTAGCTGGGTTGAAAATCAATAAAGAAAAAACTAAAATGTTAGTAAAGAATATGACAGTGGAAAATAAAAGGGAACTGGAACACAAATTAGGATTGCAAATTGGGGAAAAAATTAGATACTTAAGAATATGGTTAACAGTGAGATGCTCAACATTAAGGGAAGATAACTATACGGCGTTGGTTCAACAAATTAAAAAAGATTTAGAATTATGGGAAAAATTACAAATATCATTATTAGGTAGAATTGCAACAATAAAAATGAACCTTTTGCCAAAAGCGTTATTCCTATTCAGAACAATACCAATAAAACTAGAAAAGGAATTTTTTATGGAATTAAATAAAATAGTAGCCAGATTTATATGGTTGGGAAAAAGACCTAGAATCAATATAAAAGCGTTACAGGATTGTAAAAGTAGAGGGGGTTTAGGGCTCCCAAATTGGGAATTGTATTACCAGGCTGCGGCACTGATCTGGATTAAGGATTGGGTTACGTTTAAAAATAAAAGAATATTGATAATAGAGGGGCATAATTTACAAAAAGGGTGGCATGCTTTTTTATGGGAGGAGAAGGATAAGATGAACACCTATTTTACTAGGCATCAAATTAGAGGGTCCCTAATTAGGATTTGGAAAAAGGTCAGGTGGAAACATTATATGAAAATGCCAAGATGGGTTTCGCCTATGGAAGCTATGATGCATCCAAACACCACGATCAGTCAAAGGATGCTTACCTATGAAGAGTTACTGGACGAGCAGGGTAATTTGAGATCCAAAGAGGAACTAAATCAAGGAGGAATGGAAATAGATTGGTGGCCATATGCACAGATACAAAATAAATATAGAATAGATAAAAAAGAACATGGGATTGAAGAGAAAAAACAAGTATTAGAGCAAATTTGGATTGGAAAGGAAGATAAACTGATTGCGAGACTATACAAATACTTATTAGAGGTAGAATTCCAGGAAGAAATTGTGAAGGGGTCAATGATTGCATGGGGACAAAATGTAGGGCACAATATAAATTTAGAAGAGTGGGAAAAACTTTGGACCAGGAATTGCAAGCTGACATTGTCAACGGCTTTCAAAGAAAACTTGTACAAAATGTTTTATAGGTGGCACTTATCCCCATCGAGATTAGCGAAGATGTACCCGAATATAAAAGCGGAATGCTGGAAATGTAAGAAAAGCGAAGGGACATTTTACCATATGTGGTGGCTCTGCCCAATAGCTAAAAACTATTGGAGCAAGATTCGAAAATGGCTACAGGAAATTGTGGATATAAAATTGGAATTTTATCCCGAACTATTTCTATTAGGTATGATCAGAGAAAAAATAGATAAACCGGTCCTACGCCTCATTGTAAACATCATTACAGCCGCAAGGATTGTGTTCGCCCAAGGGTGGAAAACGCAGGAACCTCCCACAGAGAGGTCCATAGTACAAAAAATTTTCGAATGCGCGGAGATGGACAGGCTCACTATGGAATTTAAGGACCAAAGTGAAACTGAATATTACGCTGTTTGGGAAAAATGGTACAAATGGTTCAATAGTAGAAACAAAATTAAGATATAATGAAGAGAGATTAATGTGTATTTTGATTGTGCTTATTGTAAAGACCAAACAGATTCAAGATGGAACTTTTTATGGTTATGTTACTTTTACTGTATTTGTAATTTTGTTTCTTTTTTCTTTTTTAAAAACTATTTAATAAATAAAATTAAAAAAAAGAAAAGAAAATTATACCGGAAATTGATATTTGTATGAACATGCTCTGGATTTGCATTATTATAACAGCTTGGTCTGAAATTGGGTTTTTAGTGCTGTTAACTTAGGCTGTGCTGTTAAGTAACATATTAAATCCACCTGTAATTTAGATAATATTATTGTCTTTATGTTTCTTGTGTTTGGTAAAGAGGAATTGGGAAAACATCTTCTAATTCTTCTGCTAGAGTTTGTTATTTCAATCCTATCTGCCTTTTTCATTTTTCTTTATTATTCATGTATTAAATGTATTTCACCCATCACATTATCAAAGGTACTTACATGCTGTAGACTTGCATTTATTCTTATTTTTTATTTGATTTTTAGTGCTGTTAATTTAGACTGTGCTGTAACATAATTAATGGCACTGTTTTTGTGTTTCTTATATGTTTTGCAAAGAAAACTGGGAAAAATATCTTCTACTTCTGCTAGAGTTTGTTATTTCAATCCTATCTGCCTTTTTCTTGAAGTTCTTCTCCAATTCATCTCTTCTGGGTGGGAAGCATGTCCCCCCAGAGTTTTATACCTATTCCAGTAAAGATCCTGCTGGACTCCAGGAAACAAACCATGTTTTGAGCCCCAAATTTCAGTGCTGCATCTAAAACTAGAAATACAATGCAAAAAAAATACAACTTACCAGTTCCTAAGAGAAACATTGAGAACCACAAGCTGAGCATGTGTTTGTATGACATGTCAGTGACTCTTTCAAGACGAAGTGAAGTGAAGCAAAGTATAATTTCTGCAAAGTATAAACAGGTTAATTTCAGTGGTGGGATTCAATTTTTTTCCCTACTGGTTCTGTGGGCATGGCTTGGTGGGAGGGGCCATGTGACTGAGTGGGCATGGCCAACTTGACATCACTCAGGCAAGGTGGGGGACACCACCCCACCAAGCCACGCCCACAGAACCGGCAGAAAAGTTCGGCCAAGAATTCAGGGGTCCCCAAACTTGGCAACTTTTAAGATTTGTGGACTTCAATTTCCAGAATTCCTCAGCCAGCTATGGATCGTGCAATTAGGTGCGAACCGGCAGAATACCACCACTGGTTAATTTGCATAACATTCTAAAGAGGAACTTGTTATATTTTAAGCGCTAGAGGTTCTCTTTCTTTGGTGCTTTCAGTGTGGTAGACTCAAGGATCGCCTCTTCAGTGGAAGAGAGATTGCAACTGTAAAATTCTGGGGGAAAGCTTTTGCTGTTGTAGCTCGCCAGCAGCCAGCAGAGCTGGAGGCAGACTCGGACAGTGAGGAGGTTGGGGGGAACCTGGGCCAGTCCTGGAATCTGGGGTAGGCTCTGACGAGGGCTCTGCATCAGGGGTGGTTTTCTCTCCAGGTTGCCACCAATTCGGTAATTTTGCTAATGCGCATGGTTGCACATTTTCCCTCTACGTGCACATGCTCCTCCACCTTTCTGCGCATGCGTGCGCCAATCAGCTGGAAGGATTTTTTTATTCTCTCACTTATCGGCAGCCATTTTTTAGCTACCGATTCGACTGAACCGGTAGCTAAAAAGCATG
>JAOYMU010000098.1:117425682-117436358 GCA_025802295.1 Psammodynastes pulverulentus | reverse complement strand
GCTGCAATGGTCGTGTGAAAAACGGTCACGAGTTACTTTTTACAGTGCCATTGTAACTTCGAACACTCACTAAATGAACTGTTGCAAATTGATCTACCTATAGGTACACTACATACAGTCTAACATTCTGGTGCTCATTTGAATCCCTTAGGACACGGGTGTCAAACTCGCCACATCACGTTGATGTCACGTGACGTATCGTGACATTTTTTGCCTTTGTGGAGCTGGGGTGGAGCCGCGGGCCTATGTGTAACGCAACCGGCCCATGGGCCACCAGTTTCACACCCCTGCCTTAGGATGACCAGGAACTGACAAAACATGAAAAATATTCCCATAGTTTCTTCTTGTCCCAAATTCCATATTTAGCTGCTGTCCATTGAAGCACCATGGTATTGGACCCACTGAGCTTTTATCTGTGGTAAACGTGGTCTAAGGCAACTTTCATCTTTGGGATAAAAAAAAAGTTAAGAGATATATGTTATCCCGATATAATTGCATAAGTTTTGTTATGTGCCTTCAATCAATAGATGTTAACTTTTTTCATCCCACGTTTGACATTTGGCTCCAATTATTAACAGGAAGATTCTTTGCACCACAAGGCAAGGGGGGGGGAAAAAGCCTTTAAACCAGATTTAAAAACAAAAACAAAAACAATGCAAAGCAATTTATAACCCTTTTAAATCCCTATTACACAGTCAGGCCTTAATGGTCTGCCTTAGGAACAGACCCATTGTTTCTGTCTCCAGCTGTTGCTCTGATTGAATAGCCTGGTTACTCTTTCCTGCCATTAAGTAGAAAAGCACAACTGCCTTTTTATGTCATCGAATGCCTATAATCTTTGGAACTAATTTGAGCCACTTGAAAATAAAGGTCACGAGAGGCGGCTGGATTCCTTGATGGCCTGCAGGGTGGCACTGAGCTTTCTCCAGCTTGGCTTGGCTTTTTTGAGTCCCCGCCAGTACGAAAGAGAAAGGATGGCAAGCTGCTGGCATGACGACTCTTCTGTGACTGTGCTTAATGCCACAGACCTACAGCAGCTTTGAGCGCCATTTGGCTTCTTCTAGGGGATCACTTGTAAAATGAGCTTTACATTTCTGCAGCTGTTCCTTTGCTTTTAGCAGTGCTAATTATGACTGAGGGGGCTGTTCTTTTGAGCCTGTTCTGCCTTTAGCGTGCTCTTGGTACTTTGTTTCTGCCTGTTTTATGTGAGTAAGGACTTTTAATAGCCCATAAATTGCCAGCGGACTTTGGCACCGCCTGACTTTATAACTGTGATGTGCCATGTATGTCAGCTTTTTCCTCCAGTGATAATTAGACTGTTAGTGGCAGTCGCTGGGGACAGGCCTAAACTCAGTTGCCATTGGATTTGTCCCCAAATGGAGAAATCCTGAATGGTGCTTCAAAAGGACCTTGTCCACAATTAAGCGCCTGTAAAGAAAGTTACTGGAAATGTATGTGGAGGTTTATTGTCAGCTACATAAATTTGGGGGCATTCCTGTTGAGAATGGAGGAATGACAACAGTTCCCTCTGGCTGCTAAGAAATTAATTTGGCTTTTGTTCTGGATCCTCATATGCTCAGGTGCCCAGAAATGACAGATGATGTTTTAGGTATATTATGGGGAATGGTTTGATTGTTAGGGACCCCGAAAAAGATAGGCAGTAATTAGAATGATCTCTGCAAAAAATGTATTTCTTTTTGATGATGATGAAACCAGTTTGTCAAGGATGGTATGATAATTTACTTATTTAAAGTATTTGTAAATGAAATGCAACAGCAAGAATGCTCCAAAGATGACTTACATATATATAAAAAGATAAAATATTAATAGAAACGAAGTTAAAATGAACGGGAAACCTAGATTCCATCATTTATGTGTATGATTGTGTGTGGGCAATGTGGCAATGTGGCAATTATCACATTCTCAGAGACAGATATCTGTAGCAGGATATGTCTGATATGTTGTTGATGGATGTTGTTTCTTTTGTGTGGCTTCTTGTGATCGTTGATATTTTTGTATGATTTTTATTAGATGTATGAAATTGTGATTATGTGAGTGGGGCATTTTAATTAATATTGAAAATCTCCATTAATCTTCAAATAACATTACATTCATTAAAACAGCTCTTGTAAATAGAATTCTGAACCAGTTCATCTCTATTCACAAGATATTGTTTCTAATTAAACTTTTACAAAAGAAAAAAAAACCAAATTCAACATATTTTAAACGATGTATTTTTTTGTATTTTTGACCAATAAAACTTTTACAAAAGAAGATATTGTTTCTAATTGTAATTAGCTGCAGGTCTGATGCTTGTTTTAGCCTCCTCTAAAATGAAAATATGCTTCCTTCAGGAAATGTGTATAGAGATTCTTAATCATCCAAACTCATGGTTGTCCCAAAGGTGCTTTTCTAAAAGACAACTGGACTTTCTTAGTTTTTTTGTTTTTCCTTGAAAATGACAGTGTCTCAGAGTGCTAACGACCAGGTGATTGCAAAGAACATAAATCCTTCCATTCTCACCAGTCAGTTAGAACTGAAGAAGCTTCTTGGATGAGAGTGAAACATTTTCAAGGAAAAAACAAACAAGAAAAAGCATCTTTGGGACTTAAGGAAATGTGTTCCTTTTGCATACAGATAGTCTTCAACTTATGATGGATCCTCAAAAAGGTACTTATGACCTGAATTCAACATTGCAATATCCCCCCACCCCTGAATTACATGACTGCATTTTGGTGCAGAGCAACCAGTGCACACTTACAACCAGTGGTAGGATTCAACTAATTTAGCAACCGGTTTTCTGCCCTAATGACCTGTTGGGTGGGTGTGGCCAGGGGTGTGTGACAAGCAGCACTCAGCGTCCTGTACCTGTGAGCACCTCCTGCGCGCAAAAACAGGTCATTGAGGGCACCTCTCCCTCCCTGCACCCTGTTTTGGGGTTAGGAGGCCTCCCTGCAGCCTCAGGAGAGCGATAACAGGCCACAGGGGGCCTCACCCCTGTGCCCTGTTGCACTTACCTGGGAGCCAGAATGGGGCACATGGGGACTCCTGGGAGGGGCGGGACGGGGCAGGGCCAGTTGGTCGTTGGAACTACCGGTTCACTGAACTGGGTGTAAAATTAACATCCAGTTCGCCCGAACTGGCCCGAACTGGCTGAATCCTAGCTTCCAACTGTTTGCAGTGTTCTGCAGTCATGTGGTTTATGATATTTTTGCCAGAAACTGGTGTTTACTTCTGGTTTCTGGCCAAATAATTCCCGATAGAGAACAATGGATTGTAGTGCAGGCTCAATTATGGTTGTAAGTTGAGGAATATGTGTACTTTAATTTACCTCAGCAGTTTTGGAATTCCATTTGATAAGCCAAATGCTAAATTCCAAAGATTTTAGAATATATCCAATTACTGAACAGGAAGCAATGCATTATCCATCACAGTTTTAATTAATATTTTTTACAATATTTCTTTAGTTTGAAAAGCTGAAGAACGTATGTTTATGAATGTCATTTAATCAGTGTTATTCAGTATCAAAAATTAGGGATATGTTGAGGAAAAAGTGTGCAAAACTTTTGTGTCTTGAGATCAGCAGGCCTGAATAAACAGTAATGGCCACAAGTTTCCTACTATTTATTTTACCAGTAAACATGCTTCCTTTAAAGTCTTTTAAGTTAAGGTAGGAGCTTGGGGGCCTAAATATTATATGGGGTTCCTAAACCTACTTATATGGCTGCCAGAATGCCATCTGTTTTTACAGCTGAAATTTGCAGGCAGCTCTACAATTTTAAATGATTCAATTTTCTATATTTCAAAATAATAGTTTTCAACAAAGGGAGATGAAATGTGTTGAGCTCCTGTGAGGCTTTATATACTTATGTTGTCCTTCACCTTCCTCCCAATTTCACAACACAACAAAACCAAAAAATAATCTGTTTCCTGTTCCTGAAGTGCCGAGGGTTCATTTTTCAATTAAAATGCTGTCTTTGGCTATGGAAGACAGTCCCATCTATTCTATATGCCTTTAGAAGGCTCTAGATATTTTCTTATCATCCTTAGTTATTATAACACAACCTGATATGACCAGCTACTGTTGATAAAGTCTGAATCGACATTTATTAGCAGAAGATAAAAAAAGAAGTCCAATATATTTCAATGCCAGGATGTAAAATGAGCTTTGAAAAGACATTTCTCCATTCTCCTACTGATGTGAAAAGCATAAATGGGTGTAACCTTTTTGCTTTTCCACCAAATGACACAATTTCAAGGCCAGCTGAGCCATCAATACAGCTTGAGTGACAGGGAGGTGGAGCGAATAGTAAAGCTAAAGAATCACTTTTCATCAAGCTTAAGCCATGACAACCTGGTTGAAAGAACCACTGAGTTTAAAACAAATCTGATAGTGTACCACCATTCCTTTTCTATTTACATGTCTACCAAAACATTTTTTCCCTTTTAGGTGCACAGATCTAGTGCTCCACTTCACTGCAAGTTTGAACCCTGAAGTCACAGATCAGGAATGAAGCTTCAAAGAATTTCAGAACTAGAATTGAACAAATTTGGATTTCTCTTCTTGGCTTGGAAAATGTATAGAATGATTTTTGTCTGGTAATGTAGCCACTAAAGTCTAGACAACCTATATGACTTGAGAACAAGTAAACAAGTCAATATAAATTTTGCTACACCAGCAACGAAACATCACAAGGATAATTAAATTGGTTGCATTTTCTCATCTATACTGTTTTTTGCTTACTATGATAGCAAGTTTACTTAATTGGATTGAAATACTGTAATGTTTTTCCATGGGTCATAATGCCTGGAAACCACTCATATCATAAGAAAACATGTTCAGTAAGAAAAAGGAGGTTAAAAAAATTATTCTGCTGAGTACAAAGAAATATCTACTTAACTTTTCAAGCCTCCATTTGAAGGTAAAAAAGCATGAAGGAATGATTGATTTATTTTGTAAAGGAATAAAAATAGATTTATTATGTAACTTTAACATAAGCAGAGTCTCTGAAAGGAAGACTTCAAGTAATCATATGCTATCCAGAAAGCTCATAAATTCTGGAAAAGTAATATACACTAATAAATGCTTAGGAGAATTATTTTTTTATTGCATTCTGCTTTTTCAACAAGTAGATGAAGCAATCAACATTCTTATTGTTATGAAGCATAACTGGAGGGAGAAATCTGCCAGAAACTTTAAAAAATGAGCTTCCCTATCTGATCATAACTTTCAGGTCTTGGAATTTGAAATCAGGAACAGCAGCTGTCAGTGAGAGAGGTAGCTAGTGCCCAAAGATGTGGCAAAAAACCCTGAAGGTTTTGATTATGTGTAGTGCTTGTTCTTGTAAAATATTTCCCTTTATAAAGGGGAATCCAGGGTCACATGGTAATTAAATTACTGGATTATAATGAGAGAAAGAGTTGGTTTCAAAGATCTACTAACTTTAGAGGGTAACACTTTTTCTCAACATATCTCAAAGGGTATCCATGGTATACATTGGTGGGAGACAAACCCCCGATTCCCAGTTATCTTTAATACTAACAGTAGAATGACACTACTTGTTTAGATTACTAAGAAAAAATAAACATCAGAATTCTGAAAATGGAAGTTTGGACAAATTGAGGTTTGCTACAAGAAATTGGTATTATTTTGTGGTTAATGTTAATGGTATCTACCTCAGAAGTGTGGCAGTAACTTTAAAGTAACTTTGCTTCACACTTGGCCAGTTATTCTCAATTTTTTCAGCTTAAGTATGTGGATAGCAATTAGAGATGCTTACTTAACCTTCTTAGTAACCCTTAACAACTCTTTATGGTTGTTTAAATTAGCCAAGGTAGGGAATTGGCTCTGTGGTACATAGAAGAGATTACTATCTCTTTGCAAAAAGGGACATGATCCCTTTCATTTAAAGCAGATGTTTTAAAGGAGTTTCTTGATTGAAAGAAGTGGGAAATTATATATTAGTCTTAAATAGACAATTTTTGGCTAAAATGATTTGAAAAAAGGGTGCAAGTTACAAATAAGATCTGTGATACACAGTAGAGAGATCATATTACCGTATTTTCTTGAAAAATTCACACATGGACAATTGCTTTCCTGACACAGTGTAAGATGTTGGTTTTAACTTTTTAGTGCTAAACTTAGCTGAATAATCTCCTGTATATTTTGGAATTGCAAACAGGATGATTCTGAAAACATCTTTCCTCAGAAAATCTGGTTTCTCAGATACTCAGGGGGAGATCTTCTCCAGGTTGCTCCAATGTTTGGAACACAGTGCCTTAAAAACTAGGAGTTGGCCCTTTTCCCTTTGCTTTTTTAAAAAAAGTACTGAGTCTTTTCTGCCATTGTTCTAAACTTTTATATATGGTGCATTGGTGCAGATTTGTATGAAAAGGTTGAATGGATGTTTTAGAAATTAACATTACAAAGTGAGTGAGAACGATATTCTGCAGTTAGAGAATTGGTACCTAAACCCCAGGTAGCAAAGGATTCCTTGAAAAGTTCCTTGATACCGCATATAAATGCTATTAAAATAGACAAAAAATGAAAATTGGCATCTTTGTTCTTACCCTGTACCAGAACCGAGATTGCACTTTTCAATTAAAAGACTATGGACATAGTTTCTCTGGGTCTTTTATTCAAGCATGTAAGACAGATACGGTATGTTAACCATTTTAGGTTGTTGATCTCATACTTATTTAGCAGAGCTTCCCAAAAGACTCTAGTAGTGAGGTTGTTGTTTTTTTTAAATGAAAACTACAAAAAATGAATCCCAGATTTTTCTGGCCTGAATGTATTTATTTGTAGTAATGACTGAAGCTTTATGAGAGCAGATGGACCATCCCTGGGAGAATGATTGGTTTTCTTTCTTTTCCTCCTCTACAATATATTTTATGACTTGAGCAGGTCAGTTAATGCCATGTGTTCCTTTCTAATCTGTAAGTGCTTTTCGCTTGCTTCATTCTTGGCAGCTGTAATGTTTACCAGAGAGATCAGATACAGACAGATGATGGCTAAGTTCCAGCCCCTCTGAGAGTTCATAGCTTGGATGTTGGTTATAGATAAAGAAATATGGATTTCAGATCCAATTCCCAGCCCTTCCCTCTTGTGGTTATATTTCTGTTAATGATGGTGGGTGAGTGTTTAAATGCTCTTTGTAATGCTCTTATTAAATCTGATACAGATGAGTTGCTATATGAAAAACAATAGGTGTCAAAATGATTACCCAGATATTTTTTTCTTCTTTTTTAATAGCTGCGATGTATTATAAATCTTCCGTGCACATTAACCTATGAACTACCTAAATGATATCTTTTCTGAGCTAAATGGTGTATATTTCGAGCCATTTGTTTGTTCATGCAGGACTCCATTTGGGAGTAGAAATAATAGCCATTTAGTGAATTGTTTGTTTTCAAAGACAATAGATGAAAATGATAAAAAGGCTTTCTAAGAGAGATTGCTGGAAATGGACAGCAATCATGGGAACTCCTTAGAGGACTCTTCTGGAAGATAAGGACATCTCTATGATCATTCAGTTAAGAAAACAATCAAGGAATATGTAGATGATATTTTTTTCTCTTAGACATGAAAGAAGCAAAAGAGTTGCAGACTGTCTGAAAATAGGCAACCTATCATCCTTTAGTTTTTGGGATATCTCCAGGAATTTCTTGCAATGGCCATGCTGTTTGGGACTGAATAGAACATAGAATAACAGAATTAGAAGGGACATTGGATGTCATCTAGTCCAACCCCTATATCAGAGATCTCCAAACTTGGCAACTTTGAGACTTGTGGACTTCAATTTCCAGAATTCCCCAGCCAGCATGGCTGGCTGAGAAATTCTGGGAGTTGAAATCTACAAGTCTTAAAGTTGCCAAGTTTGGAGATCTCTGCCCTATATCATTTCAGATAAATGGCTATCCAAAATGGCTATCACTTTGAAAGCTTTCAGTAATGGGGCACCATGATTTCTGAAGGCGAGCCATTCTACTGGTTGATTGTTCTTACCATTAGGAAATTTCTCCTTAGTTCTAGGTTGCTTCTCCCTTTGATTAATTTCCATCCATTGGTTCTTGCCTTGCCTTCTGGTGCTTTGGAAAGTAGAACTGAGAGGCAACAGACTGTAAATAACAGTTCAAGCCATACCCTCTGAAACTACACACAGGAAGTCCTTGCTTAATGACCACAATTGGGGCTGGCAACTCCATCACTTAGTAACAAGGTCATTAAGCTCTTAGAAGACCATGTTAGACTTCTATGAGCTCCACTAATGGTTCTCAATGTGTGGTCGTAAGGGAATCACACATGGTTGTTAAGTGACACATCAGATGAGTGTAATTTTACTGTTCTCCATTGACTTTGCTTGTTCAAAGGTGGCTGTGAAGCTTGCAGATGGTGATTGTGTGACTGAGATACTGCAGTGGTCATGAATGCACAGCCATTGCAATGCATCCAAATGGCATGCGACTACAGGTTGTTGCAATGGTTATTAAGCACAAGGACAAGTTGTAAAATCATTTTTTTCAGTGTGGTTGTAACTTTTAATGGTCATTACACAGGGGAGTCATTAAGTATAGACTAGCTGTATGAGGAGGACCCCCCCAAAAAAGGGAAAGTATGTTTTGGATGAAATGAGGCTGCTGGATAAAATGGCAGAATGAAGTGGGCAGGGATTCAAGATTGTCTACCAAAGCGAAGAACCAGACAGTGCTCAAATTATGTTGGAAAGTATGTTGTTGAACAATATCATCAGAGAAAGCAAACCTTAAGGGGCATTTTCTGTTTAGAAATTGGTTACAAATGCTTCATTTCTCTCTTCTTAGATCAACCAGAAGCAATTACTAACTTTAAAAAATGAACAAGGAAAATAAAAGCAGAATTTTTAGTAAGTCAGTATTTAGTCACAGATGCAGGCCATATGAGCAGCTTTTCAAGGATAGCTTTTTAAGAATAATAGTGTTCATCCAATGTTTTCTTTCTTTTTTAAAATCTCCTACATTCTTTTAAAAAGCATCTTGTGAGAAATTTAAGTAGGTGAGGTTTTTTTAATAGGTATGTCACAGCTTGCTTAGCATATTAAAAGATGCTCTCTATTATAAAAGATGGAAAAAGCATGTAATACATTAATAGATAATATTCTAGTTACTGTGAAAGTGCTTGTGCAGAATTGCCTTCTCCTGCACTTATATTTAGTTATGTATATGTTAAACCAATTCACATGGCTGCCTGTCTAACCAGTGGAATTGTAGGTGACTAACAAATTCAGTTAAGAAAACAGTTGAGGCCTATGTAAAAATCTCCCTGACCACTCCAAATACACATCTGGGCTTTGGGCCCCACTGCTTAGGGGAAAAGCCAGGCTTTCTGGATGACCAAGAGTAGGTGCGGACGGATGTCCAAATCTAAAAGGTGAAGCTGTTCACAATGCAAAAACCATGACAGAGAAGACACACTTCCTGGGATCCACTGATTTACCAAGGGGATTTGGAAGGGTGGGGGAAGACAAAAGCCATGGGAAATAGGTAGTCCCACAGGTAATCTGGCCCTAAGCCCAGTAGGCTCCCAGGTGCAATTCAAGATGTTGATCAATCAGGAGGGGCACAGATTTAAAACACAGAGGGAGGGAATCAAAACCCAAGGATACTGTCCACTTTGTTGTGACTTAACAGGCTCATACTCAAGATTCAAGCTGTCCATAGTCACCTTGTAGGAGATGTAAAAATGTAATAAATACATAAAAATAAAAACACAACTCAGGTAACAGGACAAAACAGCACAGGGGTTCACCTGTATTTGATTAGGTCACCCTTTGTGCTTTATGTCCCTCCAATTGTCTCCTGGATTTTCTCTAAAACAACAATAACCAGGGTCCACATGTATAGAGAATTCATACAGGTGTGATCTGATTCAAAACTGTTGTCACTTGCTCATTCGAAAAATGACTAAATGCTCTATCAAGTTGTGTGCTAAAATTTCAGGAACTACTCTCAATTTCACCCTGGAATCTCACCTAGATTATCAAGTACCTGCTGTGGGCTGACTAAATAGATCCCTTTCCCTTGCAGTGGGGGCTAGCCACTGAGAACTCCAAGGTTAATAGGGAGTGATTTGTCTACAAAAAGGGACTAATGACCACATCCCCAACTCCAAGTCATGTTGCCACTGTTCTAAGACAAATACAGACCACATGCATGTTTCCCATTACAGTTGGGCTGACAATAGTTGGGATCAAGTCTATGGCTATTATGAGTAGGAGTTCCATCTCCTATTCTACCTAATGAAGGCAGAATCATAATCCTGGGTGACTACACTGTCAACTTGGCCAAACTATTGAGCATCTCAAGTAAGGAAATAGCTACAGAAAGAAGCTGGTAAATAAGCAGTAATCCCATCAGATTCCTACAGCCCAATTCACAAATAAGGACTCACATCTATGGTAGTTATCTGTAGAACAGTGACCATGAAAACCACTAGACTCCTGGATGAGGATAGCTTTTCCCACTACCCCTGTCCTAGAATCTCAACTGAAGCCACACCTGTAACTGAGATGGGAAGATTTCTGAGAAGAAACCACTCCCTCAATATGCAGCCAGGCCTCAATAATAGCAATAGCAATAGCACTTTAGATTTATATACCGCTTATCAGTGCTTTTTACAGCCCTCTCTAAGCGGTTCA
>JAOYMU010000098.1:117274593-117285856 GCA_025802295.1 Psammodynastes pulverulentus | reverse complement strand
CTGCCTCTTGATTAACCCATATAACAGCTAAAGGTTCTTGGCAGTACGCCCAGACTTACTGTCACCTGAGCTCCACCTAGTCACATGATCACCCATCCACGCCTACCCAGCTGGTCTTTAGGGCAGAGAACCGGTGGTTAAATTATTTGAATCCCACCACTGGGTGAAGGAGTGTCTGTCACTCTTCCTCTGACTGTAGAATTTCTGCTCTCCAAGAACATGTTTCAATGGTAACGGTTTCAGGATAAACTGCAGGCACTGTAGTAAACCATAACTTATCTGAAATGCTTATAGCCTCCATCATATAAAAAAATGGCTTTTCTTTTCAAGCCTTAAAGAACTCTTTAAAGATGAAAGCTCTTGAGACCTTGAAACCTGGTGAACTAATGTCCTTGTAACACCTTGAGGTTCCAAGCGGCAGCCTTATATGCAGCAGATTCCTTGGTATTTGTCCGCCTTGAGGCTCCACTCAATCTTGTTTTAATTATTTTGATTTTCATTAACAAAAAGGAAAGTTATAAGTTCACTAGCCTTGAGCATCAGGTTCTTTTTAAGAATGCCTGAGCCCTAGTTGGATTCCAGAAGCCTCCTCGGAAGATAGATACTGTATGATAAGTGACCGTGGCTCATTGTTTTGCTGGCAAATGGGTCATTTGCCCAAAGAATATAAAAATAAGAGATACAGTAGCATAGAACATAAAGAGATGGCAGAAAGTAATGTCAGCTGCTAGTCTCCTGATAAATCTGGTTTTTTTGCCATTTTGCAAAAGTCCCTTTGACGTTGTTTTTGAAAGTTTCAAAAATGACCACAGCCCCCAAAGTAGTAATTTTCAGAAAGTGCGCGAGGGTTGACTGCTCCATTATCTTTTTTACTTAGTGGGTTAAGGCATATTTAATCCATTATCTTGCCTACACTGATTTTGTTAAAAAAAATTAGGGCGAATTAAAAGTCCTAAATCAAAATGTTTATCTGTTGGCTAACCACATTTCCATTTCATTTTCTCCAAATCTTATTCTAAGCCCAGCTTCTAGTTATACGAGTAATGATCCATGAACTGAGATTAAAAGTTACAGTAGAGATGCCCCATGGGCAGATGCTGATCAGAAATGGTTGTAGGACATCTGGGTATAGTGGAAGACAATGGTAAACCACCCTTAGCTCACATTTCTGTTGAGATAATGCACTGTGGGAGGCCACAAATATCCCTCCACCTCTTATCATTCGCATCCTTCACTCCTAATATGCAAGCCTTTATTCTGTCCTATATCTGTCCCATTTCCCAAGCAGTAGGACTGACATCTCCCCTATTTTCTCCTTTTCCATTAAGATTTCTAAGATTTTGCCTGAGTTCTTGTTTTCTTTCATAGCCTGAAAACAGGGAATGGGGGTTCACCCAAGTTTTTCACTCTTTCTCTCTCTTGGCCAAAATAATTATGATCAGAGAGCCTAGTAACTTATAAGGACTATAGCTCTTTATGGATAACATACAATTACTCACAGAACCACTAACTCCTAAAAGGGACTGATTTGCTATTGAGCTCCGATAAGGTTCAACTTTTCATTGCAATAGGACAGAAAAAGAAATAGTTTTTAACTGGCACATATCTCCCTAACAGTAGTTTTACACTCTGATGATGTTGGCAGAGGCCAACAAAAGCTTAGTGAACAATATACATTTTTAATTCCAGAAATCGGGATGTCTGTCTTTTCTTTTCACACACACACACACACACACAGAGAGAGAGAGAGAGAGAGAGAGAGAGAGAGAGAGAGATAGAGAGAGAGAGAGAGAGAGAGAGAGAGTATTTTACTATTTGAAGCATACTCATTTCATTTGCAGATGTAGGGGATGTGACCGTTTTTTAAAAAAAGGCTCTTGATCACTCTTTTTCATTAATTAATTTAACAGGCATACAGGCATCAGTTCGGGATTTCGTATCTTTTGAGAGAGCACTGTGGTATACGAGGCAAACCTGTAGTTTAAAAACAAATCAAGCAGGATCAGTTTGTGAACAGAATGCATTTGTTCTAGGTAGGAACAATTGGTAGAGGTTTATGCATGGATTTCTTTCTGTGAGACTCTCAATGCAACAGTCAAGTTGTCACTGTAAAAAACGATAATAAAACATACAAATTAAAATATTCATGGTGTGAGGTACCTCGTAACTTTCTGTATAGTCATGTCACCAATCTGCCTTACCCCCAAAGATGTAATATTTCAAACATTTCAAATCGTTTGCTATCAAAAGTGTTTCTCAGCACCCTCCTTTATTTTTGTGCTCTAATGGGTGCAAATTGTGTTATTGTCACAACATGCTTGTCATGCACCCATCACTTGACATCTCTGTTACTTAGAGACTCCCTACTGGATTGATAAGCGTGGCTTGATGGTTATTTTTAAAATCCATCCTTGTTGCATAAAGGGAGGGCATTGTAGATCCAATCATGATTCCTGCCATCAAATCCTGTATTAATAAATAAAATTTCCATGGGATGAATGGAAAAAAGCAGCAAATGGTGCTACATGTAGTCCCAAAGATGCTTTTTCAGGAGGCAACTAGACTTTCTTGTTTTTCTTTGAAGATGTTTTGCTTCTCATCCAAGAAGCTTCTTCAGCTCTGACTGGATGGTTGGGAATAGAAGGATTTATATTCCCGGCAACAGCTGGTCATTTGCACTCTTTAAGAGAGTCCTTGAGGCCACCTTGGAGGTTTAACTGTGTCCTCAGGGCCACCTGAGTAATAGCAATAGCACTTAGACGTATATACCGCTTTATAGTGCTTTACAGCCCTTTACAACTCTTAATACTCAGCATAATGCAAATGTGTGTGGAGCCTTCTTGGCTACAGGGTGTTTTCTGCCCCGTGTCCCTTTACCATATGTATGTTCCTGTATGCAGGAACTAAATGGAAAAACTTGTTTTAAAATGGAAAGGAAGAGCAAGAGATTAAGTCAAGAGAAAAGAAGAGATAATGGCAGTTGAGAGAATTGTAACTCCCAGAACTCCCCAGTCAGTGTGGGCATTGCTGAGTTGAAGTTCATGCATCTGAAGGGTAGCAAGATATTGCTCAAAGTACTATTCCTAGCCAATTGTGAGCATTAGGAGTCGTGATCACTTACAACTTGAGTTGGCCATTCCTACTCAAGAAAACTTCAATAGGTGTTAAGGATCCAATCTGACTCATAAGGTATGAAAAAATGACTTGCATCAGCAATATTACTCCATAAAAATATGCAATTCAAATTAAGAAACGGGTCTCCAAATGCTCAGCACTGAAGATAATAAAAGACGAAGTTAGTACAAAGAAAAAAAAACACTATTCTTTTTCTCTTACTATAGTGATGGATTCCTGATCCATCTGGGGACTCTGAATGGATGGACATGGCACTGTCTGTAATAAGCACCTTTTGGTTCTTAAGGATCATCTTTAACTCTGGTAAAAGACAAGGGCTAAGACAGGACAATACTTTTCCTTTAGATAGGGACAGGATTTTCATTTTCTTCTTTTCTGTGGGGTAGAAATTTTGAGGTTTTCTTTGATTTCATAAAATGTAGCAAACTTACTTTCGGCTAATGCTTCATTTTCTTTTTTCTTTTTTATAGTTGTAGGAGTTCTAGGGGGCAGAAAAGCAATTATTGAATCCTTCCTTCCTTCCTTCCTTCCTTCCTTCCTTCCTTCCTTCCTTCCTTCCTTCCTTCCTTTTCTTTTCTTTTCTTTTCTTTCTTCCCTACCTCCTTACTTCCCAACCTCCTATCTTCCTACCATGTTTATACAACCCATCCTGCCTAACTGACTCTGAGCGGTTTACAACAAAACATAAAAAGAAGTATAAAACACATACTACGATACCATGCTTTCACTATTTCAAAAATCATAATTTATAAACCTCAGTGAACAACTTGGTGCATTGCACAAGCCAACATGAAACAAATTACATTATTGTTTAAAACAAGATTTGTAAGCCTGAAGAATGTATTTGGGAGGAATTTTACCATAATCGCATAGTTAAATAGTTCTCTCACATTAAAAGAAGACAACCCTACTTGTGAAAAACCTAGTATTTATAAAGAAAATAGCTCTGCATTTACCTTCTTCTAATGGGCCTTTTTGTTCTCTGAGTAATTTTTTTTTAATCCAGTAGAGTAGCTAATCCTATATCCATAAATTGAATCAGTATAGCTCTACGCTGTTGTTATTCTGAATGTGTACGGGTGCCCTCATGTTATGAGCAAAGCCAATTGTCTTGAGTCTCATAGTTTTGCCTTTGTCTGAAAAACATCCAGATGATTTGGTTTCTCAACCATCCATTCTGGTAATCTAGTTTATTCTTATTAAGTTATTCATCATATTTTTTAGCAGAGCTCTCGGGCTCTTGCTGATGCCTGATTGCCTCACATTATATAATCGGTTTTGTTCATCTTGTTACATCTACATACAATTTTCAAGCAATGAGAAATTCCATGGACTACATGACTAGGTTTAATTTGCTTCCACTGACAGTACACAGGAGACTTATTCTGCTTTATTTATGCATAAGCAGAGCTGGGAGAAATAAATAATGATGCTTTCCCCCACCTTTATCTCTGTTCATAATCACTCCTCTCATAAAAATTAAGCTCTTGCTCTCTTCCTTGTCAATTAGTTGACTTTCTTCTTTAACTAAAAAAAAGAGGAATTGCCCTCAGAAATGCTGGTTCATTCATTCCAAAAATGTAAGAAATATTCCCATTTCCATTTAAGTATCTCCTACAGGTGAAACATCAATCAAAAGCTATGGACTAGTAACCATGAAAAACTTTACAAATGATGATGGTGGTGGTGATGATGATGAAGCAACAGCATAGTACTATGTGTTAAACAGAACACATAGATCTGAACTACACACAAGTGGACAATGGATAATGTAGATGGACAGGATCAGCGATGTTACTGGGTAATGAGATGGGCAGCATATAAATTTAAGAAATAAACACGTACATATATAAAAACAAATAATATAAGAACTGCTTGATGTCTATGGAGATTCTCAGTCATCCAGGTCATAGTTGTCCCAAAGGGGTAAAAACTGCTTTGGGATCAGAATTGCATATTTAGAGGACTCTGCTACCTACAGTCAGCCTACAGAAAATGTAGGTAACAGTATTTTTAAGTTCATTTTTTAAAGAAAAATCCCATAGCAAGACCAAAACAATGAATGTGACTCTTGAAGCCTAGCCTTACTACACAAATAGCTACAGAATGGAATCCCACAAGTAGTAACAGCTGGATTCAGTGGATACATAGATGAATTTACTTCAACACACAACCCATGAACAAAGTAACCACTCAGACATATTATTCTGATTCTTGGATTAATCTTCTAATCTATGCACAGTGCAAATTTTTGTGTCTGCAAAGAGCCTAAAAAATATACCAAACAATATACATTGAACACACAAGAACCACAACTCTATATAACACCTCTAACTTTCCCATGGGAAGGCTTTAAAAGCAGCAGTAAATCTTTTTTATTAGAAGGTGGCAATAGGTTTCTTACTCCAAAATTGTCCTCAATGAGAATGTGTTCAACTGACTTATCTTCTCCCCCATCCCACATTCTCCTCATCTACTGCCAGTCTGCATTGGGATTAGAGTTTCAAACAATATGGGATGCAATGCTGAATTTTATTTGGAGCTGAAGAAAAATATGAAATCTTTATGTTGACCTCAAAACATCAAGCTGCATATTGCAAAGTTGAAATACATATGCTTTTGCTTGGTATGCAATCCTGATTAATTTAATTTCATTCATGTATACCAGGGGTGTCAAACTCAAGGCCCACAGGCTGGATCGGGACTGCGTGGTGCTTAGAGCTGGCCCTCAGGGCCACCCTGGAAACAGCAGCCCACAGTGCCTCTGCCAGCAAAAGTGGAGCTTTTGCTGGCAGCAGCCCTCTCAGGCTTCATTTCCACTGGCAGAGGGTTTCAGAAGGCTGTTGCAGCTGAAAACAGAGTTGAGAGTCCATTTTGACTGGCAGAGCGCTCGGGCCACCACAGGTGCCCCCAACACGAGTGACATTGATCTGGCCACGCCCACCCTGGCCATGCCCATCCCAGCCCCCCAAGGTCAAACACCACCCTGATGTGGCTCCCAATGAAATCGAGTTTGACACCCCTGATGTATACCTAGAAGTATTAGCTAGAATTAAAGACAGCAATATCAAACACTTAAGTCATGTTTAACTCTGCTCTGCATTTTAATATAGAGAGATGTTTCAAATTTTAGTGATAAATTAAAAATCTACAGTCCAGTTTGAGATTAAGTGCAGTTATATCAGTGCATGTAGTCAAAATCAATGGGCTTAGTTAGGCTATATAATAAAGCAAGTAGTAACTGAAATATTGTCTTCTAAAATTGGAAGGTCTGAACCTGAAGTACCTGAAGAACAAAATGCATTTTCAGGGAACTTCCAAAACAAGCTTTCTTTTATTGTTATTATTGTTGCAGCAGAGTTTCAGGATGGACCCACCCAGTGAAAGTACATGACCAGCTACTTGAGGGAAGTGGGTTGATGAAAAATATTGCAACAAGGAGATGATAGAGATACAGCTTTTATGTTGTGTTAAGGAGCTATAATATAATTCATTAAATTCTCCTGCCCATATAACATATAACGTTTCAAATATCTATAAATATTCTTGGCTTGACTAATAGTCATCAGTCATGCAAGCTGGGAACTCTGGAAGTTGTAGCCCAACATATCTACAGGGAAGGCTGCAATAAAAGTGGAACCACTCATAGGACTGCTTCTCTCATCAGCATATCTAAGAATCTCAGAATCATAGGGTTGGAAGAGATCTTGAAAGTTCCACACCCTGCCCAAGGCAGGAGTCCTCAAATCATTTCATATAAATGGTTGTCCGATCTTTTCTTGAGAACCTCTAGCAATGGAGCACCCACATCTCTAGGAGGCAATCTGTTCCACTGCTTAATCCTTCTCATTGTCAGGAAATTTCTCCATATTTCTAGGTTGGATCTCCCTCTGACAAACATCCCCCTGTTGCTTTTTGTCCAAAGCCTCAGATGCTATGGCATGGCAATTAAATAGACAACCTCTTCTTTGTGGCAAACTTCAAGCATCTCCCGTCAATCTTCTCTTTGTTAAGCTGAACACATCTGATTTCTTTAGCCTTCATATCCCATATCATTTTTGAATTGCACTCTTTTTATGGCCGCAGTATATTTTTTGGACTGTGATAACCAGAACTGGATGCAGTATTCCAAATATGGCTTCACCCGTGTGATATAGAGTCTTCCTATCGCTTCTTTTGATATTGATACTATCCATCCATTGATGCAGCCCAGGAGTGCATTACCTTTTTGGGCAGCTGCAGCACACTGCTGATTCATACTTAAGTGGTGGTCAGCCAGGAAACCTACTGTACATCCTTCTCATAGGTTGTACTGCCTATCCTGTACCTGTGCATCTAGTTTATCCCTGCCTACCTACAGGACCTTACTTTGTATCTTGCATTCCTTCCTTTCCCTCATCTAGGTGATTTATGAAGATATTGAAGAGCAGACAGAACCTTAAGAAACCCTTCTGCATATTTCCCTCCACATAGAGGTAGATATAGTTCAATCATTAAAGACCATAAGCTGAGTGGTGGTTGGTCAGCCAAGTGAAAATACATGTATTGGTGTCACTGTCTATCTCACATTGTTCTATCTTACCAAGAAGGTGGCCCGAAGAAGGTATTTAATTTCGTTGTACGAGGTACAATGACAGTAAAGTGAACTAACTAACTGGTCTACTTTATCAAATGTCTTACTAAAATCTAAGTATGCTATATATCCACAGCATTTCCTTGATCCAGGAAATTAGTCATTTCATCAGAGAAATTGGTTTGGGATAACCTGTTCTTAATAAACCCATGCTGGCTTTTAGTAATGACTTGTTTATTTTAGGTGCTCACACACCCACTGCTTGGTTACTTTTTCCAGGACTTCCCAGTATTGATGTGTAGCTGATTGGTCTGTAGTTTCCTGGATCCACTCTTCCCACTTTTTTTTAAAGATTAGAACCACATGAACTTTTTTAAAAGTCCAGTCCTTTGGCAGCTTCCCTGTGCTCCAAGACTTCTCAAAGATTTCATTAAGTGGTAACTTGTTAATTTGCTGATTCTTTTCAGAACCACCTTTTAAAGGAAACAAACCGCGCTCTTCATTTACTTGACATACTTTCTTTTTCAGCTTAGTAATTCTCGAAAAATCCTGCCTTTATTAAGTATTATCTACCTGCTTTGCTAGGAGAGTTGATTAGTGGAGGCTGTTTCCTGGTTCGCTTGAATCCAAGAAAGTTCAGAATCATTTACAGCAAAAGGTGGGGGAAAAAAGTTGGTAGTAGTGATGCTGCATAAAAAGTAATCATACAGAGCAGTGCAATGCTACGTGTACCAGCTCACAGAAATAAATCCCCCTGAGTTCAGCAGGGCTGGTTCCCAAACAAGGAGATGGAAAATCACAGTCAAAATCGATTGCTCTGCTGAAAAGGTTGGAAGGAGCAGCTGGCTGTTGACTGTGAAATTTTGAGCTGTGGTCCACCCCCAGGGACAATATTTCCCACTATAGCACAATTGTGCATTTTCCTGTTCATACTAGTTGAAAAATTACATGATTTACAGGAGCTATGCAGGTAACATCAAAGTTATATGACTGCTGCATTCTTCTTCTTTGCCCTGGAGTTTTACAATCAAACAAAAATGTAGTGAATTTCTTAACAAGAAGTAACATTCTAACTTCAGTGGCTGACAGCCTTTGAAAATAATTCAGAAGGAATGGTTTCTGCCTTCTTCAAAAACAAAACAAAACAACACCCCCACCCCAGAAACATCACACTTCTCTGCTGTTTGTTAAAGGAGCTGCTTCTTTCATAAAACTGAAGAAAAAAATGCAGTTGCTTGAAGAGTTACACCAACGTTACTATCTTCCTAAATCCATGGCATTTTTATTTAGTCTCAAATGAAGAAAAGGGGACTGACACCTTTAATAAGTGACAGACGTCCAAAGCATATTTAAGCATATATTTTCCTACTAGCCATTTTCAATGAAACTCTGAAACATCCATGAGAAGATACGAAGAACAGAATGAACATAATGAATGGTTATAATGAAAAGTACAAACCTTAATTGCCCCTTTAACTGGGTATAAAACCTCTTCCATGTGGGTTTCTCTGTCTTATTCCTTCGTATCTGAAGCATTTCTCTCGTCCCTTCGATATAGATTTTAATTCCACAAGCTTGCACCTTTCCTGGTTTTAAAATTCAGTCAGTCTGACTAATTATGGCCACCTAACACTTTCTTAACGTTATTGGCTCTGCAGCACAGAAACGTGTATTACGCAGGGAGTGTCTATAGAGGTTCTCATTCATTCACTCTTCTCATTCATGTGTATTATGGAGGGAATTTCACAGTACTTAAGTGAAATCTGTCAGCATTACATGCTTCAGATACTTCCAAGTCACCAGCTTACTAGAAGGCCAAGAAGCAGTGATGAGAATTTTCTGTTCTAAAGAGCAATGTTGAACAGACAGTTTTTATTAAATCTCAGGAGAGCTTCATTTCAAACAGGCAACAGGAATGGCCTTCAAATGGGATATAGCAATATTTGCCATCTCTAAATCAGTGCTTCCCAAATCTGGGTAAAGTACCCCAAATTGGATAGAAGTTCCTCCCCCCCCCCCCTTTGGATAACAACACAGGAATCCATTTATCATTTTGCAGGATAAATGATTGAGCTTTTGTCAAGCAAAATGCTAGTAGAAGAAAAGACAGACTATTTGAAGTCCTTCTGGTTAACAATTTACAATGTTAATTCTGTGGTATCTGGGAAACCATGATGCAATTATTGCCATTTCCAACCATCTACATGCATGAAGTAGGATTTTTCTAGCCTTCACAAAGAGCACAAAACAAAAATGGTTTGGGGGTAACGAAGGAAAAAGTTTTGGAATCACTTTAAAGGAGTCGGGCGCAATAGGTCCATGGTTAAAGACGCTGAACTTGTCAGGTGGAAAGCTGACAGCCTGGGTTTGATACCCGAGCACCATATGATCGGATGAGCTCCTATTACTTGCCCCAGCTCTTGCCTACCTAGCAATTCAAAAGCATGCAAGTGCAAATAGATAAATAGGTATCACTTTGGTGGAAGGCTACAGTGTTCCATGCACCTTGGTGTATAGTCATGCTGGCCACGTGAACATGGAAGTGTCTTGGTATATTTTTAGGATATAAAATCAAGTAAGTTCAATTTTATTTCTGGTCCCAAAGTATTTAATTTACTTTCAGCTCTAGGTGCCATTAGAAATGGGGGATATGATAATAATAATCTACACTTGAAACTTCACTATTTCCTTATAATTTCAAATTTATACAGTACCTATTATTTTTCAATTCACTTAATGATAAGAAGGTTAGGATTGTCTACTCCTGGCTCTTCAGTTTCAGGTGTTTTTCAGTAATGAAATGTTCAGACTCCCTTTTCTTGATATCTTGGTAAAAATGGCTCATAATGTGGAAAAACAACACCAACCTGTATTTCTTACATATTTTTCTCTCATCTCTGCTTATAAGTACAAGACCTCCTTTTTTTAAAGAACAACAATCTTATGAGGTAGGTTGGGCCAAGGGATCATTATTGGTTCAAAGTTTCCCAGTGAGTTTCTGTGACTGACTGGAGTAGAAGAACTTGATCTCCCTAATCCTAGTCCAATACCTTAATCCTGGGCTGCATTATCCCTCACTAATTTGTGCAGATGCAGTGCAAGGGGGAAAGGAAGCACTAGCACTCTGCGCTATCTCCAGTGTAGCAGAATAAATGTTCGAATGGCCTTCAGCGGGATTTCATTTCATCCTAGATGTGATCTGTGCTGACCATTTTTCTACTTGTATTATGGCAAGCATCCCAGCCCTTTCCCTATTTCTTAGCAAATTAAGGGTTTCTATGGTCCTATAGGTAGGTTATGGTAAGAGGGTATTTGGAGAGAATGTCAACCTTGTAAGCTCACTTTGTAGTCAGCCGTGTTCTAGGGAAGAGGTCTCCAACCAGTGGTCCGGGGACCACTGGTGGTCTGTGAAAAATTGTTGGTGGTCTGCAGCTGACCCAGGTGGAAGAGCTGCTCCAGGCTGACCAATGGGCCAGTCCTGTAACTAAAGCTCTGGAAAGAGAGATGAGAGAGAAAGAGAGAGAGAGAAACACAGAGAGAGAGAGATGAGAGTGA
>JAOYMU010000098.1:117158306-117169097 GCA_025802295.1 Psammodynastes pulverulentus | reverse complement strand
ACGATGTCTGCGTGCTGGGGAGGGACGATCGCCGCGCGGGGGGCGGGGGCTGGGGGAAGCAGCTGGGAAAAGCCTCTCGCACCGGGCCACTGAAAAATTTTCAAACGTTTACCGTGGCTATAAAAAGGTTGGGGAGCACTGTGCTAAAGTATTAAATGCTAAGTATGAGTAGTATGTAATTTAATCCAAAAGTCATTGATATCTTCTCTTGATAGTCCACAGCAGCACGTCTTTAGGGGACCCTGAGATCATCAAGCCCATCCTGAATATTGATCATCAGGTCAAACTGAATATTGAATGCAAGTGGGCATAACTGGCTCTAATCTGCATGAAATTCTTAACTGATCAAAGAGTAATTTTAGAGAATCATAAGAGTAACTAAACTCCATCATCGTCAGGATTAATGGGGTTCATGTTGGAACCATAATTGCTCCGGGATTGACCATTAGCTACCCCATCCAAGCTTTAAGAGAGAGGTCGTCTCTTCAAGCTGTCTCTCAGAGGCCATGTCCTCTGTGAGAACAGGGTTTATTGGGAAACTCTACCTCTTGGTTCTTGGTTCTTTTTAACCTCCCTGTATGACCATATTTAGCCACTGCAGGCTTTTCAGGCCAGACAGAAAAGAGATGTAAAAGGCCCAAAGCCTATACTCTTAGCACTCTTCGCTGTGACAGGAAATAATCCCTTCACCATCTGTGGAGCATCAGTGTTTGTGTCTTGCTGGTAAGCAGAGGTAGCCCCTCTCAAGGAAGAGAAATCCTGGCAGAAGAATGAGGATGGAAAAGAAAAAAAAACAGACAAGGAAGCAACAGGATCTTCTCTCTTGTTCTCCTCCCTGTTGTGTTTATTTATTTATTATTTATTTATTGAATTTATATTGCTGCCTATTCGCCCATGGCGACTCCTTCCAGAGGCATACTTCTGAGGCCAAGTGTAAGATCAAAAAGCTTGTAGAAAAGAATGATTTCAATTATAAAATGGGTTATCTTAATGTAGAGAAGTGAAATACAAGCTGTATATAGATAGACTCATATCTAAAAGCAGCTTATTTTTTGTTAGGCTTCCCTGGACGTTATGAGATAGTTGATATGTTGGCTTCAGATCCAGCATGATTACTAATCCAGATCAGGAGGCGACATAAAGTGTTCCCTTTAGCTTCCTTTGATGTCCACCTTATTTGGAAATGCTATTTCTGGTGTTTCTCTTCCCCTTCCCTCAAATCAAGTGGAGATCCCCAGACAGAAGTAATTCTTCACTGTATACTTTCATGCACAAAAATTCTTGCAGCAATATTTTGGCAGAGGTATTGACTTAGAAAATAATTACAACCCTAACCTTTTGAGTTTTCCCACACATTATTCACATGACCCCACATTGATCTGGGTCTGTCTCAATAAGGGCAGAATCTCTCTTCAAGGAAAGCTTAAGGTGAAAATATTGGTGGATTTTGGCTGGAAAGCGGCATAAGCTATATAAATGCTTTAAATAAATAAATATGGGTTTATAGTTTTACTATCATTTTTATACTATTTTAACTGTTGATTGGGAGCCAGCCAGAGATGGTTATAAAATGGGGGTGGGGGTGCTATATGAATGTTTTAGACAATAAATAAATAAATGTGCCTTGGTCAATTTGAATAGCTTTTATTAAATTCCTAAATAATTGTTAGGAGATATTTGTATTCCAGGTTATTCTTTTTTCTAAATTGACATTGATACCATATTGCAGGCCTTTGGCTTCAGGATGAAAAAACTAACTCACAGTAAACATTTTTGCTATGCTGGAGAACCAAGGAAGCAATTTAACGATCATGGAGTTTGAAATCAAAATATTTAGACAAAAAGGCCTTATGGTTTCTTTAATTTTTTTTGCTTGGTAAATTGTTATATTTTGCGGTTTAAAGTCATGTTTCCAAACTATTTTAATTCCACATGGCTCACCTTAGGGTGAAGCCAAAGTTACATTTTATATTGCTCACATTTCACAAGGGTTTTTTTTTTTTTTGAATTTATATTCAAACGATAAAACACCTGCCTAATTTTATAAGCTCTACCAAAGAAATAAAGTGTAGGGAACACCTTCCCCGCTAGTGGATCCCTTTGGTTACTTAAGGAAAGATGCTTTCGAGTGCAAATGAGAACTGGATCATTAACCGGAAATTAAAATCAGACAGTAATTCCCAAGCACTCCGATTAGAGAGTTAACCTCTGATGAAATGTATAATGCTTATTTTATAGCTTACAAGGGGAGCATTTGAGTGAAATATAAAATTAATTTTTTTTTTTTTTATAAAGAGAAGTCAACCCTGAATTCCAGTTTGTAACTTTTATGTGCCCATCGCTTCAATGAAATACAAAGGTGCCTGAAAAGAAAACCCTGCTTTGGGCCAGGAGGGTTTCATGAGAACATCTTGCCAACGTTAATGCCCTCCAGTTTCTTCTCTTCCTGGTCCTTTCCCCTTTTTGTCTCACACCCAGAGAAGAAGAATTATTTGCCAGAGCCAGCTTGTATTTATTTTCTTTCTTTGTCATCCCTTTTATTGCATGACTAATGTCTGCTTCTTGGCTGGATGAGGAAAAGAGGGGGAGGGGAAGGAACGCAAGCGTGAGTTGCTAAGCAGCTAACTTTATTTATTTAATTTTAGAGTTGGAAGTCCTCTTTGTTTCCAGCAGTGCCAGAGTGACCCAGGTGGTAATACACCTGCCACTCAGGCTGGTGCCAAAAAGCAGATAGAAAGAATGCCAGAAGCAATAAGATTCAGTGTGACAAGTAGAGGAAGGGCAGACGGCGACTAGAATTCTCTTGTCTGAGAACACTAGCAGACAAAACTATGCCGTATGAATTTAAAAATTCTAGATGAGGATAGAGTCAGCCACAAGCAGTCCTGGACCAACCTTAAAATAGAACATGCAAAAAGTATCCAAGAATATACACTGCACTCTCAGATACTAATCAGGGGTGGGCTGCTGGGTGTTCGCAGGGGTTTGGGAGAGCCCCTAGCTAAGACTCTGCGGGGCTCGGAGAGCCCCAGTAACCTCAAAAAGACAAGCAGCCTATAATAATAAATGGACACCTTTTCAGGAGAACTTCTAGCCAGGGGTGGGCTGCTGGGGGCTTGCAGGGGCTCAGGTGGGCCTCTAGCTAAGACTGTGGGGCTCGGAGAGCCCCCAATAACCTCCAAAAGACAAGCAGCCTAGAATAATAAATGGACACCTTTTCAGCTTTTTCCCTTTCTGGGTTCAGCCAAGAGCATTTCACACGTTGTAAAAGTGTCAAGTTAGATAAAGCGCTTGCCGAGGGCTAATTCCCAAATAATAAGAATCACATAACTCATCAGAAACTCCAAGACTCCAAGATCCCTCTCACAGTCACTGCTATTAAGCCTGGTTTCACCCAGTCTTTTATTTAAGTATTAAATGCATGAACTAATAAACAACTTTTTTGTATATTATCTTTTTTTAGATAATTTGGGCAAAGCAGTGATGTTGAGTTGGCCACACCCACCCAGTCACATGACCATCTAGCCATGCCCACCCAGCCACATCCACCCAGCCAGTCATTAGGACAGAAAGCCTCTTGCTAAAAAATTTGAAGCCCACCCCTGCCTCTAACTAAGATTCTGTGCAGTTTGGAGAACCCCCAAATCCCACTCCTGGCTGGCCTCGCCCACCCTGCCCTGCCCCTCCCAGGAGTCCCCACGCAGCCCATTTTGTGCAGGGTGTGCACAGAGGCTTGGGGAGGGTGAAAAATGGGCCTACCGGAAGTTAAGGGAGGGCAGAAATGGGCCCGTTTCTGGCTTCCAGAGGGCTTCCAGAGCCCGGGAGGGTGTTTTTGCCCTCCCAGAGGCTCAAGGAAAGCCTCCAGAGCCCCAGGAGGGCAAAAATGCACCCTCTGCTGTGATGCAGGAGGCCGACTAGGCCATGGTACAGGAGGCTGACTAGGCCACACCCACCTAGCAGCCAGGTAGAGAACCCTTACTAAAATTTTTGAAGCCCACTCCTGATACTAATCACAGTAACTTCTCAGTAGCCTTCTTTGTCTCCCTAAGCCATCCACAAGTGGAGTTTCTCTGCATGAGGAGATGCAAACTGATTTTCTTTTCCATTCCATCTTGGAGAATAACACTTTGATCTGAACTTTGATTGTATCCAAAGAATCTTAAGAAGGCAGGAACATAATGCAATCTGTTCTGTACTAAAAAAAAAAGATTGGGATCTAATAGATCTCAGGAAAAGTAAGAAGTCAAAATCCAGAATCAAAATGAAGGGAATTGCTTTTTTTCAAACTGTGATGCCTTCAAAATATCTTGATTCGTTGTTATTTCTACTTCATTTCCTTTCTCATGTTTCTTGCTCCATTTTTTGGTTTTATATTAGCCATATGTAAGATGTAGAATAAAAATATGCAGAGTCTATTTACCATGGTGTTCAAGAACTGGGGTGTTTTCATCAAATTACTGGGTACACGTGAAGCCCATGAAACTCACCCAGAGAGCTGACTTTGGGAGATATTACACTATGAATTTTCATTCATACTAACCCATTGTTTTTATCTAACTTTCAGTTTATCAGCAATTCTATTTCCTGCCCCACATTCCGGCAGATGTCCTTCCTTGAGAAGGGCATAACAGTTTTGTAAAGATACCTCTACATGGAATCTGTGTAGCGGTTCAGGAACTATTTCCTATGAAATCATGGATGTTTTGCAGCTGAGTTGCAGCTTTTTGGAAACTTTTGGAAAAGTTTCTTTTTGGAAACTTTTTGGAAAGAGTCTCTCTTTTTGCATTTTGCAGGTTTGCAGCTCTGGGTGAATGTATAAGCAGGTATCATCACCATATTGGTGATACCAGACCCCCAACTGTTGACTCCTGAGTCATTCTGAGTCCCTTGCCACCAACAACTTATTTTCCAAAGCACCAGATAGCAAGACAAGAAACAATGGATGGACACTAACCAAGGAGAGAAGCAACCTGGAACTAAGGAGAAACTTCCTGACAGTGAGAACAATCAACCAGTGGAACAGCTTGCCTTCAGAAGTTGTAGGTGCTTCATCACTGGCGGTCTTTAAGAAGAGACTGGACAGCCACCTTTCTGAAATGGTATAGCCTATGGCAGGGATGTCCAAACTTGTCAACTTTAAGACTTGTGGACTTCAACTCCCAGAATTCCTGGCCTATGGTCTCCTGGTTGAGCAGGGGTTGGACTAGAAGACCTCCAAGATCCCTTCCAGATTTATTCTGATTGATTGAATAATTTCATTATTTATTTGTTTCCTAAAAAAAATTATATGACTGCTCAATTCACTCACAGTGACTCCAGGTGGCCCTCCAGAAATAAAACCCCAATACAAATCCCAATAACCCCCCACCCCCTGCCAGCAACAATCAAACCAACCACTTGAGAATTCTATATCACCCTGGTAACCCCAAGCCCCTTGACAAAACCATGTCTTCAAGGCTTTTCAAAAGAGAGTCAAAGTGGGGGGCTAATCTTATTTCTCAGGGATGACATCCCCATAGGACAGAAATTACTATGGGGAAGGCCCTTCTTCTTCGTCCCACCAGATGTACCTCTTTTAAAAAAGGGCACCACTATCCTGCCTGGTGGGGTCAGGTAGATACAACTTGGAAGAGACAGTTCTTCAAATAAGGACATTCATAAAGGTTTTAATTAAAAGAAGGAAGAGGCTTAAGCCTTGTGGTGCTCCATAATGGTGCGTCCAAGGGCTTCTTTGTGTCTTGAGGATTGATTTATGAAGGATTGGAACCATTGTGAAATGATGCCCCCAATTTCCAACCCTTGCAGACAGCTTGTAGTCAATTGTATTAAAAGCTGTAGAGTTTCAATGATTTAATATGGTGATCTCATTATCTAAGCCTCACCACAGACCATCAATACAGTTCCAATTTCTTTTCCCATGCCTGGGTTTGATCTAAAGAGTCCAGATAATCCACTTCTTCAAAGGAAATGTTGGAGAATGTATGACCCAAATAGAGTGGGTCAACCTCAACCCCTTAGGGAGTGGGCACTCAAATGCCCTCTTCAAAGTTATTAGCAACTTCCTCCTGCAATAAAGTGTTCAGAATAGCCCAGATTTTATATTCCTCTCCCATCCTCAATCACATATACTAGCCAACTGGGGCAAAGTGTCAAAGATAGACAAAGATAGAGCTGAGCGATTATGTTCACTTCCTCAGAATCAATAGGTTCAAATTCTTCCCAGGTAATATCATAAGACATGTTCAGTCTCTGTCTAGTTAGCTTATAATTCTAAACAAGCATGAATGATTTTGTCCACAAAATGATCCATATCACAATAGCTTTTCCAACTTGGCCTTATCTAAAAGGACACTTTAGAAAGTGCTGTTGCAGAGTACTCCACAGATATATGTTAAGAGGATGAACTGATTCCGCTTTCCCCTCCTTACCTCCATGGTATAAGGCTGAATTTTGGTTCACACTTGTGTCCCGTCAGACTCACTCCTAGTCTTTGAATAGTATAGCCCCAGGCAAGTCTTCTGGTGCTTTGACTCTTGGAAGAATTCCTCAGAGGACCAAAGTACCGCTGTTGAAGGACAGGCTTGTTATCCAGTTATCTGGTTATAGAATAACAATTGATCTTAGGAGCAGGTTTTCTTTTAGACTGCTTGTTCAATTACTTTTCAGAATGAAACCTGTTTGTATTTATTAACTTAAAGGATTATTGGTTTGTTGTTACATGCTTTTATTGATTTCTTGTTAATATAATCAAGAGAAATCAATAAGTCCATTTTTTAATATAGCTGTATTGATACATTAGATATCTAAGTGAAATAAAGAAGACTTATCCCAATTTATCTTACAACCAGAATGCTTTCCAAAATATTGCACAAAAATCTCTATAAAATTAGCCAAAGAGGTAGAGTATGGATTGAAAACTGCCAAACTATCATCATCATCATCATCATCATCATCATCATCATCATCATCATACAGAAATAATTCATACTCACACTCTGCCAATATAATAATCATAATATCCAAGGATTACCTTACAAAGTTTCAAGGATTAAATTATATAGCAAGGGCAAAGCAGTACCACATTGAAATTAAACTGAAAAGAAGAACTAGGGTTGACATGATAGTAGGGTTCCGATATCTTAGGGGTTGCAATAAAGAGGAAGTCAAGCTATTCTCTAAAGCACCTGAGGGAAAGACAAGAAGCAATGAATGGAAATTAATCAAGAAGCGAAGCAACCTAGAACTAAGGAAAAATTTCCTGACGGTTAAAACAATTAACCAGCAGAACAACTTGCCTCCAGAAGTTGTGAATGCTCCAAAACTGGATGTTTTTAAGAAGAGATTGGATAACCATTTGTCTGAAATATTATTAGGTTTCCTGACTGAACAAGAGTTGGACTAGAAGACCTCCAAAGTTCCTTCCAACTTTGTTATTCTGTTCTGTTCCATTCTGTTATGTTCCGTTCCATTCCATTCCATTCTGTTCCATTCCATTCTAAAAAGAGTATGACTTCATTTGATTTATTATAACTCTGGCACAGGGTTGCTATATGTCCAGTAGATCAGGATAATAAATCCGGATCTACTGGACAAATGCCACGGAAAGTCATATTTACTCATTACTTACTTTAAAAATGTAATCAGAACCAAATCAGACTATTTCTTAATTAAAAGTTACTAATACAGCAGAGTTTATTTGATCTTTGGTTATATTCATTATACCCAGCAATGGGATGTAATCAGTGCAGCTACAGGTTCGGGAACGCACATGCGCACTGGAAAAACACATGTTACTGCAAGCTGGGGCTTGCAGTAATGAGCAGCTTCAGCAGATAAAGGACAGGTAAAAATCAGGGTGGGTGGGAGAGCCCAGCATAGCTTTTTTGCTTCCTGTTCCTCTCCACAGAATGGAGGCTTCTTTTAACAACCGGATCGCCCGATCCGGGCAGACACGGCTAGATCCCACCCCTGATTATACCAATTAATAATTGTAAAATGCCCGATGATTTTTGATAAACTGGACTAGAAAAGATGATGTATATCTGGTAAGACCTTCTGCAAAAATCTAGCCATTATGGTAGTTAAGATCCACATGGATTAATGAAATAGGTCTATAAGTAGGTCAAAATTTAGGATCTTTTACCTCATTTTAAAATCAATCTTATAAAATAATGAAGGCAATTTACTATCTTTGAAAAGATTCATTACACGCTTCCAGAAGTCTAAGAGCCAACAGACATGCTAATGCTTACGTTTTGTTCGTTTCAGATCAAACTGGACCAAACTTAGTAACCTCCTTTTCTCCTCCATCAGCGCTTGGAGCCTAAATTTACAAAACCATGTTATTAAAGGGTTGTCTGAGAAAAAAAGGGGAGGAGGGTGAGGGAAAGAAACAATAGAGCCTGATGAAAATGGACTTTTGTGGTTGGCTTGGTTTTTTTTTGCCAGAATCTTGATAAAAGGAAGTGTTTGACAAAAAAATAAAATAAAATGAATACTCAGCATCACTTTTCAAGTGTTAGCTTATTTCTGATTGATTTTCATTGGTGACTGACTGCATTATATCCAAGTCCTGTCTTTGTTAAGCTATGAAAACAATGCTGCTTCTTATTTGTTTTTCCTATCCTAAGTAGTTTGCAGCTGTGATGTTTTGACTGAAAATGTCCAATTCCAGTCCATTTCGGTTACTGCTGCCTAAGATTTCAGCGTATATTTGATTCATTTCATTTTTCACTATGTTGAACTTCTACATGTTCATACTTATTTTTTACATTGACATTATAATTCTATCGTTATATTTTTGCATATAGTATTCTTTCTTCTGCAGTGTCAGCAATTAAATGTCCTAAAGGCTTTAATCTAGCCACGTCATAAACTCCAGCTCTTCCTCGGTAGCGTGTTGAGTGCTATCCAGCCTAAGGGACCTATCAACCAGCTTTATATAATCCAGCATTATAATCCTCTCTTTTGTAAACTTGACATGACTGCTTTGAAGGCTGGTTGTCTATCCTGATGTGTACATACACAGGGAGGTGGCTGCTTTAATGCTTAAAAGATTAATGTTTCATTTCTGCTAATCTTGTTTTAAGATTTTGCACAGCCCAAGTAAACAAGCTAGCAATATAAATTTCTTTACTGCTTTAAGAATGTGATGTAAAGCCATTTTTCTAGTAAAAGTCTTTGCCACACCTTTCCTCCCTGAAACTAGTTTTTAAGTCACTTCTGTAATTTTTGGAAATTTTATATGATTATCTATTACTATGTTTTTGAAATGACTTCAATCAGTTAAAAGATGTCCTTTAGAATCTACATTTAAAAAAAACACAAAATTTATTTTTCTCAATATTTGTTTCTCTATTTAACGGAGTAATGCAATCAAATCTAGCAAAATGGATAAAACATCTACATGTTCCAGAACCTTTGACAGCATTATCACAGAGTTAAGTTTTGTCCCCAAGCAAAGTATAAAATCAAGTTGTTTTCTTCATGGCATCTATTCACAGATGTAGGCAAGGCAACATTGCACTGTTCTAAATCTCTTTTATTTAAAAAATAATATTGCATTCTTACATGTGCCATGCTTGCTACTTTTTCAAGTACAAAATATGTGAGGTTTATAAGAATTAGCCACTTTTCATGAGGAAATGTACATAGTCCTAATATATGCCTAAAGAAGCTAAGTACTTTTACATAAGTTTAGTTTTATGTAACTATCCCAAACATTTTGTCACAGATCCCTTCTAAATCAGTATAATTTAAAGGCTAGAGATAAAGGCAATTGTCTGATTGGACTGAATGAGAGCTGCAAGTATGGAATTTGGAGATTTTAGAGTCTTGTGAGGACTATTTCAAACTCCAACAAACATCAGTGTGGCAAATATGACCTTCCCCTACCATTGAATTATATGGCATCACACAGAAAGATAACTCTCCATTTGGGGATGATATTGACATCAAGATGGTCATGAGACTAAGCAGATCCAAAGAATACAGCCAATTTGAAGCATCCATCACATTTTTAAAAGATGATATGAAGCAGGTCTGGAAATCTGAAGCCCCAAATCTTGTGATATGAGCTTTGATTCTGGACATACAACTTGTAGTCCAGAAGTCACCTATGCCTCCCAACGGCTTTTCATGGAGACTTTTATGACTTTATGACGGAGTAAAGCAGATGAGAGTGAAAGGACAAACCAATCTAGGATTGAAGTTCAATAAAGGTGATATTTCTTCCGTATACATCCATTTTCTACTTTTACCTTTGCTGCAAGCCACAGTCTAGGAGTCAAAAAATATTATGTATCTATAATTTAGGTCCTTGATGTGGTCTGAAAAGTCAAAAGGCTACTTAACAGCAGCATTTCTCTTAAATCCAAAATCCCTTAAAAACTAAGCCCATGTTCCTACATTAAGAACATTACTGTGAAGGTTGAACGCTCCAATATATTATTTTTTGGGGCGCTACAATATAAAAAAGATGTTGAGATTTTAGAAAGAGTGGCAGAGAAGATCAAAAAGATGATTAGGAGGTTAAAACATATATGAAAAATGATTGCGGGAATTGGGTATGTCTAGTTTACTGAAAAGAAAACTAGGGATGACATGATAGCACTGTTCCAATATTCCAAAAGCTGCCCCAAAGAAGAGGGAGTCAAGCTATTCTCCAAAGCACCTGAAGGCAAGACAAGAAGCAATGGGTGGAAGTTAATCAAGGAGAGAAGCAACCTAGAACTAAGGAGGAATTTTCTGACAGAACAATTAATCAGTGGAACAACTTGCCTCCAGAAGATG
>JAOYMU010000098.1:117115920-117129032 GCA_025802295.1 Psammodynastes pulverulentus | reverse complement strand
CCATCCTTCCGAGGTGGGTAAAATGAGGACCCAGATTGTGGGGGCAATATGCTGATTCTGACTCTGTGAACCGCTTATAGAGGGCTGTAAAAAGCACTGTAAAGCGGTATATAAATCTAAAGTGCTATTGCTATTGCAGCTTTTGGAGGCCACAGGGGACCCCAGGATTTTGCATCTCAAACTATTGCTGGAGAAAGTATTTGGTCTACCTGGAGTGCAGGCACAGGAAGTACTGAAACAAGAGCACCCATAATTAGTGAAATCCATGCTATTTTGGCTGGGCCTCTATACCCCAGCATTAAGTCCCAGGACCCTACTATTACTCTTCATATTGGAGCATCTTCAAGCATTTCTCCATTCAGGTGTAAAAAATCTAAATCAACTAATCTTTGCAGCTTTCTCTCACATTCTTTCTTTGTAATTTTCTGCCTAACAGAGCGTTGGAAGAAATATCCATCTGGTTCAGTTCCAAGCCAGGAGAAAGGCACTAGAGACAAAATGGAGGCTGATTGGAAAGAGGGTTGATGAAGTAGAAGCATATGGGTGGTTCTAGGAAGCTGACCACATGGAGTTGAGAGTGAGGGGTTTTATACCTTCTCTTGGGCTTTGAACTTGAGCTTCCTGTTTCTGTGCAAGAACATGTATTTTATTGGCTGTTGTCACACTCCCATGGCCCATGTACAAATCCTAGGAGTTTGTCTGAGCTAAGTTTGGTTGAAGTTCGAACTTCTGGAGATGGTACAACTGAGATGATGCAATGAAGGGGCTTTGGGCAATTCTTATTGTGGATGAAGGCTAATCCTACCTTTGTTGGATCTTGGGTTAGGGTATTTGCTTATGAATAGAGCTAGCTATCTCTTACTTTCTTAAGTGCTGATATCTGCTGCGGGCTATTAAGGAAGGTGGGGGCTGCTTTCCAAGAGCATTTTTCTCCATTTCTCATCCAGGGAAATATAATATTCTGCCTTTTTAATATTTCTCAAAATATTAAATCTCATTCTTCTAGGAGAGGGGTAGGTGCTAACTTTCTACAAGAGGAAACTCTTCATCAATCCAAAGGGCAGAAGGCATGAGTTACAGTGTGCCTCCCGCCTTCCCATACACCCACATGCCTGGCTCCCTGCCTAGCAAAGGAGCTTCCCTCTTACAGAACTCAGCTGTTTACCAGAGCATTCCCTGCCCTCTTTCAAGCTGGGCCCTCTGCAGCCTCTTAAACCAGACAAAGCCACAGCATTCCCTTCTGAAAGGCAGAACCAAAGCATTTTATCACAATTTTGTGGTGCCTGGCACACAACATGTTACACGACCGTCTTCTCCTAATGCCGGTTCTCCTCCACGTTCTACTTTTTCCCAGACGTTTCTTTTTCAGTGATTACAATTTCCATGTGCTACTGAGTTACGTGCACTCTAATCTAGCAGCAGGTCTTACCAGCAGGAACGCAATTAAAGCCATCCAACCTGTTTTGCAACATTTTTTCCCAACCTTCCTGTTTGACCTTAAGGAGCCATAACGTCAGGCAAAAAATCTGTGCAGGGTTTTTTTCCCCTCATCCCCCGGGTCCTTTTGTACTAAGTACCTTCACAGCAATGCAGCTGTGAATAACTACACAACATTTGTAAACTTGCACTCTTGCACAACTGTGAAGGTAGTTCCTGAACTTAATCTAAACAACAATTTGGAATACCATCAGGATTGTTAATTTCTCCTGCAAATGCTGCACCTTACACTGGCTAGTGTCACTGGCTTCTTTTGTAAACACAAAGAATAAAACACTTGTGACTTTTCAAACTCGGCCTATTTTCCCCACAACTACAACACCATCTATGCATTGCTGTGTGGAATTGGATTGCGTGAGAAACACAATGGCTACTATGCTCTGCTCTCTAAAGGAACAATCATCAATGAAGAGAAAAAAATAGGCACAGCAGGGCTTCAGAAATGAATGATATTCCAGAGTGGATCTCACCCTACATATTTTTTTTTCCTTCTTGCTCTCAAGTTTCTTCTTGGT
Source organism: Psammodynastes pulverulentus (assembly GCA_025802295.1). Lineage (NCBI taxonomy): Eukaryota > Metazoa > Chordata > Lepidosauria > Squamata > Psammodynastidae > Psammodynastes > Psammodynastes pulverulentus. Next base: position 117,127,020 of record JAOYMU010000098.1, on the reverse strand, counting down.
TAGTCTTATAAATTCAGCAGCATCTGTTTACCACAGATGAGATGATATTTCCTTTGTTCTTCAAGACATTTTTAAAAACCTTGGATATTTTTAGATCACAAATGTATTTGTACACTACACACACACACACACACACACACACACACACACTTTGAAACATACTTTGATATTCTTTCTAAAACTTCTTGCAAATCACTTAAATCAGCCCAGTTCTGCTTAGCTTCTCACCAAATTTACAAACCTGCTGATTAACGATAAGCCATTTTTACACAGATTAGCACAGAATAAATCAATAGATCCTTCATTGTTATTTTTCTTCCTAAATTGGCAGTTAAATATGTTTATAAAATGTATTTATTGGACCTTGCTTTTTTACTAAAAAAGCACTGAAACAAGACCAGGAGGAGACTGATGGCACTTGTGTTAGAAAAGCGTTATTAATGTATGAATACAGGCTGCACATGAGGTAAAAAATTGCCAGGATTAAGAAAGTAATAGTTTTCTGCTCGGCAGCAGATTCTTCACAGTGTGAGGAAGAAAAATGAGTGATCATGCTATCCAAGAGCAAACTGAAAACCTTTTTGAGGGTCATGAAGTTTTATGAAGAAGAGTTGAGGGAGCTGGAAATGTCTATGTTTGGAAAGAGGAGAGAACAAAGAGATAAAATAGCATTTTTCAAATATCTGAAGGAGATTCAGAGATGAAGAGCCGGACTGTTCTCCATCTGGCTATCACAAAGAAGAGGGGGTCAACCTATTCTCCAAAGCACCTGAAGCCAGGACAAGAAGTAATGGATGGAAACTTATCAAAGAGTGATCCAACTTAGAACTAAGGAAAAATTTCCTGACAGTGAGCAGTGGAAAGGTTTGCCTTCAGAAGTTGTGGGTGTTCCATCCCTGGAGGTTTTTAAGAAGAGAATGGATAGCCATTTGTCTGGAATTATATAGGGTCTCCTGTCTGAGCAGGGAGTTGGACTAGAAGACCTCCAAGGTCCCTTCCAAGTCTGTTATAGTGCACGACAGGAAAATAGAGTTCAAAGAAATGTTAGAAAAAGTGAGGAAAAAATCCTAAAAGCACCGTAGGAGCTGTCTGACAGTAGAACATATTATCCAGAAAAATAATAAATGTGTTCAGGTGGAAGTGAACAGCTATCTGCACACAATGCTTCATCTGGATTATATATTGGATTGGATGGCCTGAATGGTTCAGGGGTGGGAATCTACTGGTTCGGCCCAGTTCGGATGAACCAGATGTTAAAGTTACATCTGGTTCGCCGAACCACTAGTTGAACCAACCGGCTGGCCCTGTCCACCCCACCCCTCCCAGGAGTCTCTATGTGGCCCATTTTGGATGCAGGTAAGTGCAGGGTCAGCGTGGAGGCTCTGGGACGGCGAAAAACAGGCCTTCTGGAAGTCCAGAAATGGGCCTGTTTCCAGCTTCCAGAAGGCCTCCAGAGCCCGGAGGAGGCTGTTTTTGTCCTACCAGAGGCCCGAGGGAAGCCTACAGACCCTGGGGAAGATGAAAAACAACCCAACCAGAAGTTCTGGCAGGACATGCCCTCCCTGGCCATGCCTACCCAGCAACCAGGCAGCAAACCAGTTGTTGGAATTTTTGAATCCCACCCCTGGAATGGTTCCTTCAGCACTGTGGTTGACGGCTATTATAATATTCTTTGGACATTCTATTGGAAACACAACCATCAACTGCCCATTGGTCATGGAACCAAACTAGATGAACACAAAGATTTATCCATTGGAAATGATAGACACTCTGGGGACACTAGGCCAGTCTTCGAACTCCTAACAGCAATGAGAGCTAAATGTCAAAATAAAAGCAAAGGGGAGAATATATGTATATCATATAGAGAATAAAAATCAAACTAAAAACAATTGAAAATTGATATAATAATGTATTCTGTATGTTTGCAAAGATCTGAGGACTACCTTGAAAGGAAACTCAAAATAGAAAGCATAAATAAAATAGCTTGGCATATCCGTAGTGAATTCTTTACATTTGGCTCAACAATTCAGAACAATGCATTTCAGATATAGAATTATTATACAGCTGTTGTTTTTCCCCAATAATTTCACCTGACAATTTAATCTTGACAATTATGATTGTATTGTAACAAATAGCCTTGTCCCAGTTGTGCCTGAAACCATCAGTTACCCAAAGTAGTACTAAAAATTCAAAAAAGCAGTAAAAGAACAGAAATCAGAACAAAGCTGGAGGTAGCACACCTGAATGATGTGATACTGAAGCATCTGGTAATATCTGCACAGCATCTCTAGAATCTATTTAAGTATCAAGAGTTTGTGTTTCATTTAATCAATCAAGAGCAATCAGTAATGTGGGAACTCCAGAGGCTGATACCAGGTGTAGCTTTCCTGACTGCTTATTCTGAATTGTCAGGTTCCAAATTGGGAGCATATGGCTCTGTTTAGACTTCATCTACCAACCATTAGACCAATCTGAACCAGTCTGTGGGGATTGTTTTGAAATCATCAAGTCTGCTTTCCTAGAGATGGGTAGAACTCTTCAGCTTTTTTCTGTCAATCCCAAAGGAGAACTTTCTGCCTTGCAGTGGTAGACTTGGAATTTTTATGAAAAATGTGTGACAATCCTTGACATCTCAATTTAGAATGGCTCAGGTAGCAAACTGTGTAATCTTAGAGAACCACAGACAGAAAAGTCAATATAATGCTGGAAGGCTGACCTATGGTAAAATAATTTCCTGTGTTCTTGGTTGTTCTTCATAGCTTTCCTCATAGATCATTATTAACAGGTGAACCAGATCCAGAAATCTAAAGGGTAGGACAGGTGAAAAGCCATCAGCTCTCCATGGCATTATGTTACTGGTTCAGACAAGCAATTGCAAATGGCAGATCATCCAAAGAGACCAACAAGGATGGATTTGTCAGATTTTGTACCTAGAACATTAGCCAAATCTCAGAAAATGTTTTTGAAAGGTAGTCAGTTTTTGTCTAATCTAATGGGACTGAATCTACGTTTTGTTGCATTTTAATAACAAAAGCAAGTTTCTTGTTTCTCTGCAACTGATTGCTATTTGTTTTTCCTGGGCATGCTCTTCACTGCTAGTTTGTTCAACATTTGTGAGATGTACCAGGTGTCATCATTCCGAGTAATGAACTCTGGGAAGTCAGGACTCTGATGCTTTGTTCAGGTTCAAGAGATCCTTTATTGAGTACATCATATTGGCACTTAGAAAGGGGAAGCTAGCACTAAATTATTGCCATGCTTAGGGATAGTTAAGAGAATAAGACATCTTCACCCCTCTTTGTCTCTCAGGTCATATGTAGCCCAGGTGTAGGTTCCCACTCAACTTCAACGGGTGTCTGTTGACATGACCTTGGTTCCCATGCCCGCTGGTAGATGTTATGGCTAGCTGGCTGAGGCACCATATTCCTGAGTCCGTCCCCCCCCCCATGCTCTCTCTCCCCCACTTCCCCTTGAATGGCAACCAAGAAACAAAGCAGAAGTAAGTATGGCTTGAGATCAAGTTGTTTTGCAGATTGACACCAGCACCTTTCATTAGATTTTTAAAGAAGACTCCCAAAGCAGAAATTATCAAACTCAGTCCACTGTTTATGGGCTATTGGCTTCAACTCGTGTACAGGCAAGTCCTTGACTTACAATCTCAATTGAGCCCAACATTTCCATTGCTAAGCAAAACAGTCGTTAAGTGAGTTACCCCCCCCATTTTATGACCTTTCTTGCCAAAGTTGTTAAGTGAATCACTGCAGTTGTTAGCAACAGTGAAGCAGACTCCCGTGTTGACTTTGCTTGCCGGAAGGTCACATGACCCCAGGAGGACACTGCAACAAACAAAAATACAAGCCAGTTGTCAAATGCCTGAATTTTGATTCCATGACCACGGGCATGTTGCCACGATCGTAAGTGTGCAAAATGGTCATAAGTCACTCTTTTTCAGTCTCATAACTTTGAATGGTCACTAAACAAATTGTGGTAAGTCCTGTATCTGTATATGGTAGTAAAATTGATAATGGTTTGCAACTTCAGGGCTTAGAAGCAAAAGAATGGATGAACAGGAGGTGAACCCAGTTAAATTTGAACCCTTTTCTGTATTCTTCTGAAGTACGTTGGTAAATTAAGATGTTGTATCCGGATACCATTTTCTCCTTTCAATAACATTAAACAGAAGAAAGCTGTCTATGCCCGCCCTGCCAGAACTGCCTAAAAAAAGAATTTGCACAAGGCTACGGCTGAAGTTACATGCATTGTAGTTATAGCAACAGGCCCTTTAGTTTATGCAAAAGAGCACCATAAAACAGTTATACAACATCCAACTTCATATGAAGACGGGAACATGCCAGAAAAAGGCTGTGATCACAGGAGACAACGAAATGCTGGCAGCGGGCAAGGGGAAGATTGCTGTCGGCAGTGAAAGGATCCCTTGAGACTGACTGCCCCTGCTTGGCTCTTATATTTATTTAATCCCGGAGTCTCGCTTATTTCTCACTTGGAGACAAACATCTCTGTCGCCAAAGCTCATTCATGCCCCGGTGTAATCAATCTTCATTGCAGAGGGAAACAAGAGAGCCCTCCTACATATGGCTTGTGACTGAATGTCACACATACGTTCTCCCGGGCAAGTGAGGTCCTTAAATTACACAGTACTGACTTTCTTTTGCTCATGGCAGGCAGGAGAGCTGCTGGCAATTCAAGAGTCCCTGCTAGAAAGGCGGGAGTCATTTGGCAGTATCCTGGCTATGGACCAGCCCTACTGCAGCATCTCCAAAGAGGCGGCTTATATATATATATATAGCAAGCAATAGCAATAGCACATTAGATTTATATACCGCTTAGTGCTTTTTACAGCCCTCTCTAAGCGGTTTACAGAATCAGCATATTGCCCCCACAATCTGGGTCCTCATTTTACCCACCCCGGAAGGATGGAAGGCTGAGTCAACCTTGAGCCGGGAGAGATTCGATCTGCCTAATTACAGGCAGCTGGCTGAAATTCCAGCAATAAGAAATCTGAACAGGAGAATTGGAATGGAAGACCTTAAGTGCTTGCTTTTTTGCTGTTGACCAGATAACTCCTCGAACTCTCTGCATTATCTACTGTATGCAGCATGGGATTTCTATTATTTTTACCTATAAAGCTGTCTCCTCCTTTTGGGAGCGAAAAACATGTTTTTTAAAAGCCCTGTTTTTTTCTCAACACACCTTTAAAGGTTTTTAAATTGTTTCATATATATATCTGGTCAGGTTGGGATTTTTAAGAACCTCATTTTTAATTTGTATGAATACACCTGATTTTTTTTCACGTCAAACTGCAAGCATCTTTTAAATAAAGGTCTTAAGAATTAAAAAAAAAGGGTTCCTCCAACAGGCTTGAGATCCCAGAGAAATAGGGAACTAGCTAGGTAGCTACACTATGCATAGGATGCTGGTTTATTCTCCTGCAGCCATATTTATATCTATATCTGTCTAAATTGTTGTATCCTGTTTCCCCAAAAATACGACCTAGCCTGAAAGTAAGTCCTAGTTTGATTTTTACCTGGGAGTCCAATATAAGCCCTACCCCCAATATAAGCCCTAATTAAGACCCCACCCACTCTAGAGTGCACAGGTAAAAATTAAGCTAGGATGGGGATAGGGGATGGAGCTGCACTACTACTTTTCTTTGGACAGTTGTAGCCAGGCCTCGCACACCCTGACACTTGGCTTGCCAGCCCATTTCTTCTGCAGCCGGCAAGTCTGGCAAGGCTTTCCTGAAGGCCTCTGTAGTTGATAACAAAGCTCCGGATTGATCCAGAGCTCTGTTATTGGCTACAGAGGCCTTCTGGCCGCAGAAGAAGTTCTTGAAGGCCTCTGACGGTGAAAAGAAGGCTGGGGGCAATGCCCGCAAGTGAGGTTAGTCAGTGGGTGACATCCCCCCAAAATAAGACCAGATGCCTTTTTTGGTGGCAAAAAAGTAATAAGACAGGGTCTTATTTTGGGGAAAACACGGTATTATAAAAAAACATGGTATTATTACAAGTACCTTGTAATAATAAGACATAGCCAATTTATCTCCCTGTAAAGGTGAAATTAAACAATATACATGATTTCTGTGTAGGTTATCCCAATTACCCAGTGTGGTAAACACATATGTCTCTTCATTCCACTGTGCACATTTTAAGATATATGATTCAGGAATCTTAATTCAAGCCCATATAATTTTATTTATTTTTATTCCACCTGAATTATTTTGATCAATAACTCGTGGTGAACACATTTCTCCTTTCTCCTATTTTTCTACAACAACCCTGTGAGGTAGGTTGGGCTGAGAGACAGAGTGGCCCAAAGCCGCCCAGCCAATCTTCATGCCTAAAGTGGAACTAAAAGTCACAGTCACCTGGTTTCTAGTCCTTTCCCTATCCCTAAATAGGACTTTATTTGGGTGGAGAGAGAAAAATCAATTGGGGCTTCTCTTTGTCTATGTAATTTGACAAATATCCTCTTTCTCTTTGAAAGCTGCCAGAAGCAAATGACTCAGAGTATCCCAGTTTCAGATAACAAGTTTACAATCTAACAAAATTGGGAGGGATGGGGCCAGTTTGCCTCTACCTACAGAAATGGGTTAAAAAAACACTGATACTTTTGATACCAATATTTGTCTGCTCCCACAATGCTTCTGCCTCTATACCCAAATGGTTTGATGTGGGCCTGGGAGAGAATTAGCTCCTACCAAACCTACTGCTGCTTCAATCTATCTGTAAGTGTATGTGTATGTTAGAAGTTACACAAAATCTAATCAGTACATTAAACCTCTATATCTGCAAAATATAAGCACACAGATGGTACCATATAGAAACAATAAATCATAATGGCTGTATGTATTATCACATGTTGTATTATGTCCATTTTATTATGATCATTCAGAACCGTGGGAATAATTTAAATAATTCCCCATTAAATTTTGCTTCCAAGTCTTCTTAGATATTCTAGAATTCTGGTTGAATTTCTCTTCAAATTTGGAATTGATCCATGTATTCTTTATTTCATTTCTAACCCAGCAGCATAGCCACCAAAATCATGAAAGCAGACTGAAGCAAATAAATGGTAAGATTGCTATGTTTAAAGATAGTTCAAGGCACTTATACTAAAGGGGAAGATCTTGCACTATGATGGCATTATGCTTTCATCATTTTGACAATAGTTCTGAATTGGTAGGTTCATATTTACATTGTTATTTCTTTGAAAAATGTTACATATTATTTAAGTTAATCGTGATGATAAAGTGTAGTTCTGGAATTGACTTTCTGATCTGATCTATCATATAGGAATTCTGTGTAAGTAAAAAGGTCCCCGAATCTACGCACTTAAGTCTATAACTCGACTAATAGAAACAACCAAGCTCTCTACTCTATTACCTACCTTCCAGTAAACTTTTGCATTATGGTTTCTCTGTTGTTGACCAAAGGACCCTGGAGGAATATGAACAATTATGCAGTTACATTCTTGTGACTGTTTCCCTGCTGGCTGTGAACCATAAAGAGTTGGACTGTGCAAATCCTTTGAAAGATGTATTGTGGAGTAATTGTAGGCATAAAGAATAGACAGCTCCCAGAATTTCCAGTAGAATGACAACCAGCTATTTCAACAAGGGGGACAAATGACAAAAGCACAATTGCATCAATGTGATACATTGGGCTGCTCTTTAATATGAGCTTTGTTATGTCATACACCTATATGAATGGTATTATGGAGCAATACTGCTAATTTGACAAACAGATTTTATAGATTTTATTTTATGCCTCTGCAACCAGGCATTTTCCAGATGTGTTGAGAGTCACAATTCCTCTAACTCCCAATAACTGTCAAATAAGTCTGTAAAATTTAATCCGTTATGTTTGAGAGAGAAGCAGTACAGAATGTTTTACAAATAATATCAACTTTGACAGTAATTGCCAAAATACAGTGGAACCTCGGGTTGTGAACACTCCTGTCCGCAACCAAATCGGGTCCTGACCAAAAAACCCGCCTGATTTTTGAATTGGGTCACGATTCAAAAGTTGGGTGGTGAACAAACCCTGCCGCAGCAGATTCCTTTCCACGCTGATTTCCCAGTCTACACATGTGCAATCTGCACAAATGTTTGTCAGCACATATGCAGTCAGTCGTGGTTCCGGTCACGACCAAATCGGGCTGCGACCGTAGTCCTGGAACGGATTACGGTCATGACCCAAGGCTCCACTGTAGATAAATCTTACAGTAATAAGTGCTAGAGATATCAAAAAACAGAAGGAACATTGTATCATATGTGATGGTCATGCAAAAAAAATGGAAAAGAACTGCATATCATTAAGAATCTCAAGGATCAAATTTGAAACAACATCACAATTTTATTAATTCCAGGACATATCAATAAAAATAGTGTGATTTATTAAAATACAAACTTACAGCTGCAAGGAGAAATTTTGCACAACACAGTAAAAAGGACATATCTGATTGGAATTTAAATTTGCAAAATGTTAAAAGCACAAAATGTGGCTTTTAAATCCAGCGATATGCTGGCACTTAAAACAGTCACAGACAATTTGAAAAGCGCCATAAAAATAGCAAAGGAAGACCACTGTCAGAAAATTCAGAACTTTTTTCAGGACCCTAGCATCATGTGTATGTGGTAAGGCATCCAGGCCATTACAGACTATAAGGTGTCTCCATCATGTAAAGGCAACACAGTCTTTTTTAAATGAGCTGAACACATTTTTTGAAGATTCGAGCATCAAATAGCACCTCTGTGAGGGTGCTACCCCTGTGCCCACCCTATCCTATGCTTAATTTTGATGTTACCTCTGTCCGAAAGACATCGTGGAAAGTTAATATTAAGAAAGCAGCAGGCTCAGATAAGGGACAATTGAGAACATCCTGTCATATTGCATTACTGTCATATTGCATTGTTTGGTTTGGAAGCATTACTCCTTTGGACAGAGAGTGATGAGGACAGCAGAAATGATTATTAGTAGTTCACCTTCTTCTATTCAGGATATAGCATGTAAGAGCTGCTTGAATAGGGTCCAAAGTATTGTCAGGTACACTACAAATCCTCTCTATGATCAGTTTTCCTTATTACCTTCTGGGAGGAGACTTCATGGTATCCGAAGCAGAACCTCTAGATTCAGTCCCAGCTTTGTTCCATATAGTATCAACTTTGGACCAGTGATGGTCCATTTTGATGTACTTATGGATTTTAATGAGTATAGTGCAGTGTTTCCCAACCTTGGCAACTTTAAGCTGCATGGACTTCAACTCCCAGTATTCCCCAGCCAGCATGGCTGGTTGAGGAATTCTGGGAGTTGAGGTCCATACATCCTCAAAGGGCCAAGGTTGGGAAACACGGGATTAGACTAGATACTCAATTAACAGACAGACAGACAGACAGACAGACAGACAGACAGACAGACAGACAGACAGACAGACAGACAGACAGACAGATAGATAGATAGATAGATAGATAGATAATCTAGTCTAGTTAGCAGCCTGATAACTTGAAAATGTGTGGTCTTTGATTTGCTGGCTGGGGAATTCCAGAGTTGGAGCCCACGAATAGCAACTGCTATTCAACATTTTCACTGGCTGATTGAGGAGTTCTTTTGTTTTTACATATCCAGAGAAAAATATCCAGATTCCTCATTCTGGTAAATGAAGAATATTACTCAAGGAAAGAAAAGAAGGAAACATCACCGACATCCAAAGAGAACTCTGGTTAATCCACATCATTTTTAATGTGTGTTATGACACAATGAACTGAGTGTGTTTGGATACTGAAATGAGATGCATCCCACTGGAAAACCTTTTTACTCACATTGTCATTTACAGCTCCTGAATTAATAGACCAGGAAAGGCACCAACAAAATGCAGTAAAACCATTGGCAGCCAGTGGTGACTTAAAGTTTAATTCCCTCGGGGAGAAAAGGACACTGTCTAATCTGTATTCAGTCCTGACATTGTCCACATCTGACATGGAACATTAGCTACTAACTCTCTCAATAGACTAGTGTCCTTCAGTTTATATTACTTTATGTTAATAGTAGAGAAATTACACACAACATCATTTATCATTGTTATACTGCACTATATGTCCCGTAGCTTATTTTAATATATCTATTTACTCCTAACATACAGAGAATCTTCTTTCTTAAAAACCCCAAAGAGAGACTTGGCACGCATGTCTATGGCATGCAAACAAGCTCCTTTCCTGTTGAAAAGCACTTTTGGACCGTATGTGGCAGTTTAAAAGGTGCTTTGGTGGGAAAACGCCCACATTGCTATATTGTAAATCTTGGCAAAAATAGAACATAAGCAACGATCATTCTTATTATGTATGGATTCAACCAAGCAATAGGGAAATCCGCTTATATTCAACCAGATTAATGGATGGTAATCACAGTAGGAACCACTATTTCTTTCTTATTCATCATCATATCCCAACTTAGTATTTAGACAAGATATTGCCAGATATTGAGACATTAGTTTCCAAACTCGGCCAACAAAAGCATCTTCATAAGGCTAAAATGATGAAATAACCAGAAAACATTGTTCTGGGGCCGTAAGTAAACCATTCAGGTTCCAGTTTTACTTTTAAAGTATTTAAAGGTGAAGTTTTAAGAGTCACCCATGGCAGAGTTTCCAGCTTTGCAGACCGGCAAAGTGTTGGGGGGGGGGTTAGAGGGGATGATTTTGTATGAGTGTCCTGCAAGCTTGTGCGCGCCTGCAGCTCCATTTATGTGATCAGTGTGTATACAGGTCTGCCACTCATGCAAATAGAGTGTGCATGCATGCACCCTTCCACTGCTCGCACATGTGAGGATGCACATGTGTGCGCACACCAGCCATTTCTGCAGCCCAGTTGCAATCCCCTCATAGGTTGGGGACCCCTGATCTATGGTGTGTAAATACAGTACAGGTAATCTAACGGCCCCTTGTCAGTCAATAAGAGTACTGATTTACTGCCAGCTTATCAGGTACTCTAGAGCAGTGCCCCCCAACTTTTTTATCGCCGCGGACCGGTAAACGTTTGATAATTTTTCAGCGGCCCACTTCCTCTGTGCACTTACCTCACGGCAG
>JAOYMU010000098.1:117105022-117115820 GCA_025802295.1 Psammodynastes pulverulentus | reverse complement strand
GCTGGCATGGACACGTCCAGAAATCAGCACCTTCCACCATGGCCAAGACTGCCTACCAACTAGAAGTCAATGGCCAGTGACCTCATGGGTGTCCAAAACAGAGATGGCAAGACACCATCAACAAAGATATGCAAGCCAGGGCCTGCACCCTGGAGACACAGCTGACCATGCAAAGTAGCGTTCAATGATCCAAAACGTGGACCCTGCACCTATGGGAATACTCTAGGAAGAAGAAGATCATGGACAGGCTGAGGAATGAAGTTGGGTTGCCATTCTGTGATATATTAGGTTAATGCTGACCTGCAAAATCTGTGGCACACCCAAACCCAGGATACCTCACAAGTCAGAGTGTAATCAACTCCACGCTTGAGTTATACTCTCATAATAGAGGGAGCTGCCAATCAACTGAAATGTTATAAAACATATAGCAATTCTGAGTTCCTTCAATCATATATTCTCTCTCAGATCTTATAAAATCCAAGCTAAACTTCATGCACATTATTCCTTTATGATACTTTCTAAGTTTGGCTTTCAAAGAAATCCCAACGAGTAAAAGTCAAAGTCCACACTTGGGACGAGTGGCTTGCTGTTGTAGTGCAAAGTCCAAAACTTTTGCTGATGTCAGCTTCCTCAAGAAATTCCTTACTGAAAGAGAAGTGGTTCATCAGAACAAATCAGCATTTTACCTCTTGACAACCCAATCTGTACATTTAATATCGGAAAGGTAAAATGTTTATTTTTCTATCTTGCCCTGTAGATGGAAGCAAAAGAAGTTCACTTCTCTTTAAAGCATCTTTCAAAGGAGTGGGGGCGGGTAGAGAAAGACTGGCTTTCCCCCCCAGGGTGTTGCTTGTGATAACGGGAAAATTAAGACCTCTAATCTGTTTCCAATGTAGAGGTTACAGAGGGCTATTTGGGAATGAAACCCTGCCAGGAAATGTATGGAGTTTCATTATCTTTTATCTTGCCAGTGCAGAAAGTTTGCAGAAATCAGCTGCTTTGCTACAAAGGAGTCCTCCAAAAAAAGAACCCACAAGCAGCTGGCAGCCTTATCAGAAGAACAAGAGTGAGCTCCATTGGCCAGCTGGGGAGCCTTGCAGTGATAAAGCTATCCCTCCGCCCCGGTGGTGACTTTGGGGATAAATCACCCTGTCCCCCCTGCGCCATTCCTCCTAACCTCTACTTGGCCCTTACCAATTCTTAGACAGCTTTGCTCCACAAGCCACAACAAATAAGCAAAGCATCTGCAAGCTTCTCAAGCTTCTCCATGCCAGGTGCAGCACACAGAGACAAAAAAATAAAAGTAAGAGAGGGAAGAAGGAACATCTGCTTGGCATTAAAGAGCAAAGTAGCCCCATTATATATGGTTCTATCCCAGGAATAGCTTCAGGCTGCCACATTTGCACACACAGAGGCACAGACAAGAGAGGTGAGAAGGTAAAAGCTGGGGAGAGATGAATTACAGAATAACAGAGTTGGAAGGGACCCTGGAGGTCTTCTAGCCCAACCCCAGCTCAAGCAGGAGACCCTATACCAATTCAGACAAATGGTTGTCCAATCTCTTCTTAAAAACTTCCAGTGTTGGAGCATTCACAACTTCTGGAGGCAAACGGTCCCACTGATTAATTGTTCTAACTGTCAGGAAATTTCTCCTTATTCCTAGGTGAGTTTAGGGTTCACTTTGCACAGGTGCCAAATACCCCCCCCAAAAAAGAATTAAAGCCTTATTGATAATGTATCATTTACCCAACCTTCAGCAATTAGCCCATCAGCAAGGGATAGCTACGCATATATTTTTTTTGAGTGTGTGCAAACTTGTTACTGACCTCAGTTTGCACGTAGTTCCTGGACAAGCTCTTGGAGCAAACTACCAGATCAAAGAGCAGAATTCCTGAGTCTATCAGCAGAGCTTCTCCACAGCTCAGATGCACTTCGGTTTCTTAATCAATCACAGTTTTATCGCTATTTTCCACTAGGAAATTAGATTGCCTACGAGATCCTTCTTCTGCCCCATTTTATTGTATTAAACCAACATGGCCCCAGAGTTAGGATGTCTTTAGAGCAGGGATGTCAAGCTCGCGTTCTCGCAGCAGCATCACATGACATATCATGATGTTTTCCTCCTTCGCTAAACTGGGTGTGGGCGTGGCCAGCACATGACGCATCCGGCCCACAGGCCACGAGTTTGACAGCCCTGCTTTAAAGCCTCTGTCGAAGTGTTCGTGGTTGCCTTGTATGTTGGGAATGCTATTTTTATCTAAGCAACTCTATTGTTATAATTGGATTTATAACTGATGTATTGCACATCATGTGAGCTGCCCAGAGCCTTTCTGATGTTTTATTTAGGCTAACAAATTTAAATAAATAAAAAATCTACAGCGAGTCATCTTACAATTTTTCATAGAGAAATACATGTGTAGGCAATACTGCCCCTCCTATGCTACCTTCGCTGACTTTAAATCAACCTTTGATTCTGTCCTAGGGGATAGACTCTGGAGGAAGCTGTTCTCTGACGTCTATTGATTGGTTACTACTGTTCCTGATTAAGATGCTGGGTGAAAATACTGTCAGTCCCATTAGATGTGATAAAGCTGGCCACCTCAATGCAGACAATCCAATCTGCTGAGGAGGGAAACAGAGGGACCCCTGGCTCTCCTGTCACCTACTTTCCATGTGACTTCAGACTTGTCATAACCAAAAGGAATTCCAACCTCCATAACTTAATGCCAAGCAATTGACAGAACAGTTGTAAGCTGATGGTGCAGTTATTCTTTCTCTAGCTTAGGTCTGGAAGCCTTAACAGAATTCTCTGAGGAAGAAGGGCTTAAAATCAATTACTCTAAAACCAAAATTATGGTTTTCTTGGGAAGACCCAGTCGCCGCAATCATCAACAGCAAATTGGAAATAATAGAATTGGACAAGTTCCAGCCTTTAAATACTTTGGCATAATTTTTCAAGCCAACAGAATTGGGCAGGAACAAATTAGAATCATTTCTGCCAGAACCAACAACAGCGTCAAGGCAATTCTGGGTTTCTTTCATTCCGAAGGAGACAGATGCATACCACAAAACTTTTCAAACTAAATCTGTATCCCTAATGTTGTATGGTGCGCAGATATGTTCCTACAATGATTTAAAGCTCTGAGGTATCGTTCAACCTAGATTCTTATGAGGGTCCCGGCCCGGGTTTCGAATGCTTTAATCCCCATGGAAAACTGGTATGATGATCCCACTGAAGGTGAGACTTTGGGTTGGCTTAAACTCCTGTTTTAGGGCAGCTCATTTGGACCATTCATTCCCCTTGATGGCTTTTCATCCAGGGGGAAGCGGGGATGGAAACCCTCAACTGACCTATGTTGTTTTAGCCTTTACTCTCTGCGGTCCCTGAGTTTAGAAAGAGCCAAAACCAAAATCTGTCAGTCTTTGATGTTGCATGGCAGATGGATTTGAGCATTGTGGTGTAGAAAAAGACCGAGATGGTCTTGAATAAAATATGCAGCAATCATTACGAAAACATGAACTTAGCCCAGAAAACTGGAAAGCCTGGAAAAGAAACCCAAGACTGCCCTGCTTTGACTCTCTTGGGTATAACAGTGAGAGAAAAAAAAGGCTCTGTTAGGCTTTCAAGATTCTGTTATTATAATCTATGTCGATAAAGTAGAATTCTAGAATTCCTTGTGGTGCCTGTTTCTGGTCTACCTCGAAGGGCTGGCATATAGCCAACCTTCTATGGCAGCTTCCAAGATGAAACATTTTTGGAAGCACTTTGTTACTTATGCACACCACAGTGCCTTTTCTTTGGATCATTCCAGCTCCTTACTCTCAGTAGCGCTAAAAGGGAGGTACAATGGGACTCTATCTATGGAGAAATACTTAATATTAATTTCCTAAGTAAACCCCAGATTTGCTTATTTAGGATCCATATTTTTATGCTGCTTCAACGCATAGACTCTCCATGGCTTATAAGCAGAAATATATCAATCTGTCAGAATGCAACGATAAAACATATCAAAACCCATCAATATAATTAACAATTATACAAGTAGTTCTAAACTTATAACCATAACTGAGTTCAAAATTTCCATTGTTAACCAAGACAGTTGTTAAGTGAGTTTTGTCCCATTTTACAACCTCTCTTGCCACTGTGGTTGAGTGAACCACTGCAGTTGTTAAGTTAGTTAACATGGTTGTTAAATGAATCTTGCTTCCCCATTGACTTTCTTGTCAGAAAGTTGCAAAAGGGGATCGCACAATCCCGGGACACTGCCGCCATCATATATGCCAGGTGCCTACTGTCCAAATTTTGATGATGTAACTATGGGGAAGCTGAAATGTTTGTAAGTATGAAAAATGGCCATAAGTCATTTTTTCCCAGTGCCATTATAACTGAACGGTCACTAAATAATGGTTGTAAGTCAAGGAGTACCTATAATATGACCCAGACTAGTAAAATGAATCCTTTGCTTCAGAAACAATATTTGTCTCTAAAGCAGTGTTTCTCATCCTTGTTGACTTTATGACATGTGGACTTCAACTCCCAGAATTCCCCAAGGTAGCATGCTAGGTTTCTCACCAAGGAAGTTGAGGAAAATGACAATAGACAAACATCCCCCCCCCAGTCCCCCAGCAATTATTCATGGGGGCTAGGTGGTCATGGCAAGGATGCCTTGCTTTATTGATAACAGCAAGGAAGTCAAGTAAAAAATCTAATTTAGACCCGGGCATTTTACATCCCCTGGGCCACATCTGGCCCTTTGGCTGTTCCTGCCTGGTCTGTGTGAGGTAAATTAGATATAAAATATTTAAATAAAAAAGCATGCTGCATGGGGGCAGGAGAAGAAGCCGGATTGGGTCCGTGTGCTGCTTTAATCCTCTGGCAGCCGCAGAAGGGTGAGGAGAGAAAGTGCTTTTCTGCACTTGCGCAGTGCTCTCCCCGCACTCACAACAGCCTGAGGAGTTGAGGTAACAAAGTTGGAAGACATCCAGTCAGGTTACATGGATTCGGCCCTTCACAACAGTCAACTAGAGCCAACACCCCTATTTTTCCTCATCCGTCTGCCCTGCTCCTTTGGCACCCTCAACGCAGAAACTTCTTAGGCAGCTCAGAATACCATTTGCTTTGATCTCAGGGGCTATTAGGATTATCTATATTTCTTCTTCTGCCAACAGTGTCCTCTTAGCTCTACAAAGATGCTGTTGTTTCTGCTCTTTTAAATTCCAGGGCAAAAAGAAAAGAAAAAACAAAAAGAAAACCCAAACAGCAACGACTCCATGAGGGCTGGTGACACCGCAAACCGCCCCCTCTCTTTCTTCACACATTCAAGCTCTGTGTAGAGATTGCCTGGGGGAGAAGTGAAAGTAAAATTCTGAAGAGACACCTTTTTTTTAGAGAAGCACCTCCTTCCAGTTCTGCTCTCCCACCTCCCTTGTTCCTGTTGCACAATACAGCTGCGGAGGGAGGTTATAGCCAAGGGCTGTTAGGGCTAAGCCCACCCCTTCTACCTGCATTGTTCACGGGATTATCATATTTGTACAACACAGTAACTCCACCCATGACCCAGTTAAATGTGTCAGGCAAACACAGCCCTTGACCCTGGACAAGGCTCTTTGCTTGTTCTTCTCCACTTCCTTTCTGCTGAACAGCCGAACAAATCTGGAAGAGAGGATTAAAAATAGGGAGGGGATAAAAAGAAAATGCTGGGTTTTGTAGGGAAAGCTTAAGGAAGCAAAAGGAAGAGTGGCTGTCAAGAAGCCACAAGCAATTCAGGTTCTTTAAAGGTGAAAGTGCTAGATCACAAAATTGGACATCCAGCGAAGCAGTTGCAAAACTAGTCCTGAGCTTGAAGCACCTTATTGTGATTGTCAGAAACGTAGCTCCAGTTTGAGTGTTGGAAACCTACAAAACTGCTCCATGCTTTCAGGTCTTGCCATTAATATCATCTTTGTTTCTGGGGTCCTGTGAATAATGAACTAAAATAACAATAAGCAGCCCGTATCAGATCTTTCTTCTCCAAGTAGAACATCTTCCAATAGGTTCAGGAAATTTATTTGTCTGGTTTCCTTGAACCCCTCCCCACCTCACCTGAAAAAGAATGAAATTACATATAATCCTTAACTTATAAAATCCTAGTAAGACCACACCTGGAATACTGCAACCAGTTTTGGTCACTTTATTACAAAAAAGATGTTGAGAGAGACTTTGGAAAAAGTTCAGAGAAGAACAACTAAGATGATCAAAACCTGGAGACTAAAATGTATGAAGAGTGGCTGCAGGATTTGGGTTTGGCTAGTCCAGGGTCGGCAAACGTAAACACTCAAAGAGCCAAAAGGTCCTAACCAGAAGCCCCCCGTTTAATTCTGGAACCGACCGGAAGTCCGGGTCCCCCACCATAGAGTCTCCTCCTAGTGTGGCATCCTCTTTTCTCTATCTGTCCTACTGAAAGCCCTATCCCTATCAATTGAGGAGCTGATTGGTGAAAGGGAGCTGCAGCAGAGCAATGAAAGAGCCACATGCGGCTCCAGAACCACAGGTTGCTGACCCCTGGGCTAGTCTAAAGAAAAGAATTAGGGGTGACATGGTAGCAGTATTCCAGTATTTGAGGGGCTGCCACAAAGAAGAAGGGGTCAAATCATTCTCCAAAGCACCAGAAGGCAGGACAAGAAACAATGGTTGGAAACTAATCAAAGAGAGAAGCAACCTGGAATTAAGGAGAAGCTTCCTAACAGCGAGGACAATTAACCAGTGGAACAGCTTGTCTCCAGAAATCATGGGTATATGAGTATAAATAAAAAATGGGCGCTCCATCACTGGAGGATTTTTAAGGAGAGACTGGATAGTCGCTTGTCTGAAATGGTATAGGTTCTCCTTGAGCAGAGGGCTATACTAGAAGACCTTCAAGGTCGCTTCCAGCTCTAATCTATTCTACTCTTCTTTAAAATATAACTTTTAGAACATTGTCTCTCGACCTAATTAAGGGGACATAGGAAATTGCTGATATAACATAGGTGGACCTTTCAGTATTCAAGATCAAGGCATTAGGAGGTCTAGGTGATAGAAAAACAGACTGGAACAATCTTTTTTCCAATGGATCTGACCTCAGTGAAGCCTAGGTCACAAAGGCCACCCAACTCCTTGTTCTTCCTGATTTCATTTTATTTTTAGGCTCTTTGAATCAAGTAATGAATGTGCAGCTAGGAGCAGATATAAGCAGTAAGATATAAGAAGTCCAATGACTTCTTTAGGCATAGGGTAGAATCCCTCAGCCCTGAGATATTTTTGGAAAAAGGAAAAAGATAAGATAGTAGACAACATCCTTAGAGACTAAGCAGTTCTTCCACTTTGCTTCTGGATAAATATTGGGTGGATGACTGCACCCAACGTGGCAGTCAAAATTGATGAAAGCATCTTCCCCTGATTGTCAAAAAAGTTGACAAACCCTAGCTTCTAATAACGCTGTCATGTCAGATTATAAGTCAAAGCTAACAAAATGGCATTCTTGCATACTGTACACGTAGTCCTCGATTACAACAGTTCATTTTGTGACCGTTTAAAGTTACAACATCACTGAAAAATGTGACTTAGGACCATTTTTCACACTAACGACTGTGGCAGCATCCCCATTGGTCATGTGATCAAAATTCAAACCATTGGCAACTGACTCATATTTATGGCCTTTGCATTGTCTTGGGGTCATGTGATCACCTTTGATGACCTTCTGACAAGCAAAGTCAATGGGGCCAGATTCACTTAACAACGGTGCTGCTAACCTAACAAGTGTGGCAAGAAAGGTCATAAAATGGAGCAAAACTCACTTAAAAAGTCTCACTTAGCAACACAATTTTTGGGCTCAATTGTAGTTATAAGTTAAGGACTACCTGTACTCAAACCATGTTATGACTTCATCTGATTACCTAGTTTCCACGACATCATAAGCCACATATTCAATTTTAGCCTAGACTAACATGTTGTGTGAATCCAGACATAAATTCTTGCATTACATTGGAGGGGGGGGATGAGCTTCTGATTCTTGGCCCCCTCATTCTACTGAGGAAAAGCTAAGAGAGAACATTCCTTGCATAGAGATATAATATAAAATGTACATACGTTTTATGTCTTGTTCCTTTGGGTTTTTTTTCTTTTCTTAGACTATGTGGATAGAACGTACTACCTACACCACAGCCTATTCTTTCCCCGGAATCCTGAAATGGTTTGAAGTCAAGCAAGTCACTATGGTGAGATCTGGAGAAGCTTTCATTGATATCTCTAATTCAGCCTCCCCACCTTGGTAGCCTTTAGATGTCTTGAGTTTTCAGCTAATCATGGGACTTTAGGAGCTAAGAATCCTTCATTTCTGAAGATAGAGTAGGCTAGAGAAGGCTTGATTTATTGTGACATTTTTCTTCTACACCTGCTCCTTAGAAAAGTTCAAGGAACCTTCATTGATTTCTTACCCACCTTCCCAAATTTAATATCTCTACCATATGTGCCCATGAGGAAGTGCTTACGAATATACAAGCATTCAAGGGCAGTTGGATACACAATCCCAGTTTGCTTTTAGCACCAGAGTTTTTGTGTTGTCCCCTTTCTGAACAAATTGTTGGGGTGATTGGTAATTAAAGGAAACAAAGGTCTCCCTCTTTATTTTTCTCTGCAATAATTCCATTATTTATCTGCAAAGTTTGCTAAGCTAGGCTTTCCTCTCCTCACTCCCCCTATGTTTAATCTTTAATGTCAGTTTGGCAACTATATGGACATATCCATATAATTTAGTAAAGTGAGATTTCCTAACTCAGAAATGGGAAGCTGCTGCCTTCCAATTCCACTGAGCAAGCCACAGCTTATTTATTTATTACAGTTTATTTTAGTCCTTCCTCTAAATGTGCATTTATTTTGGTCCTTCCTCTAAATGTCTGTATAGTATCACAATCCTTCAAGGATTTAATTTGGCCTAAGGTCACTCCAGTGGTCTTTGGCTATGCAGTAGCTTAACTTGTGCAGACTTGAGTTTTGTTACATTGAGCACAGAAACTACTATCCTCTTAACCCAAGTTTAAGTCTTTTATAATTAAAAGCTGATTCGTATGTACGGTATATACTTGAAAGTGAAACTAGGAGTAATTTGTTAAGTTATTTCCTGAAACTGGCTGTGGCCAAGAAAAGAAAAGGGAACAACACATGCCAGAGACAGATCGTGAAAACTGACAAGTTTTCCCTTTTTTTGAAATATGAGATTTTGGTTAGTATCTCCTATGAAATTGAGGTAGTAGAGTCCCTACTTGACCTTTCAAGGTTGAGTGAATGACCAGAATCTAATTGTGAACATTGCCCAGTGAAGAGTATGGAGTGGGGAAAGTTGGTTTTCTGTTGAAATTTTCACTGCCTAGCATCCGTTATTTCATTGTAGTCTTGACCATAACTCATTTTTGTGGTGTTTTCCAGGAGGAGATCAGCCCCTTGGAGAACGCCATTGAAACCATGGAGCGGACAAATGAGAAAATCAGTAATTGCGTCCAGCAACATGCTTGGGACCGTGCCCTGCCTGTCCATCCCCTCTCCATGCTCTTGAATGGCATTGTGGATCCAGCGGTAATGGGTGGATATACCAACTACGAGAAGGTTGGTGGTTGTCTCCTTGCTCTCTGTTGTAGGTCACACAACTATCTTGGGAATCGGACAGTTGTGTCAGCTTCCTAAAACGGAGACAGAGTCATAGAATCTAGTTATATGAATAGTACTATAGAGAACAGAGAATTTGGAAAAGAACCCTTGCAGCAGCTGGCACTAAATTTAAGGGTGGAAGTCAAAGGATTTGGTTTCCATTCATTAAAACATTCCTTTTCTGTAGTGATAGGTACATTTTAGTGAGCTATGGACCTCATTCATTTTATAATAATAACTTAATAAACTTAATTAGAGAGTAATTGACGTTCTGGAATTTTAATTTTAGAATGAAAGGGAACAAAAATGGGATAGACAGTAGTCAAAGATGAACTCTAAAGAAAAAGGACAGGTAGAGGAGGTGTTGTCTAACCTACCCCTCCTCTATTTTCCCCCTTTATTGAAATTTCGCCTAATGGTGTCCATTCAAATGTTATATAGATAGTCTCCCAAAGGTGTTTTTACAAAAGGCAATTTTGTTTTTCCTTGAATATGATTCACTTCTCATCCAAGAAGCTTCATTTCTCAACTTCTTGGATGAGAAGCAAAACATCCTCAAGGAAAAACAAAAAAAGGCCAGTTGCCTTTTGAAAAAGCATCTTTGCGACAACCATGATCCAAAGACGTACATAGATAGTGATAATCTATTGCAGATTATCTACCCACAATAGAAATGACAATATTTTAATGTAGTTAATGTATTTTGGGGAGGAATAAGGAATACTGCATTTTAGACCCATCTTAAGTTTCTAGATACTTTTCAGTGACACACATTATGATGTCCACCTCATCCTCATCTTACAACCATTCATTTAGCAATTATTTCAAGTTATAGAGTCACTGAAAAAGGCGATTTACAACTGGTCCTCCCTCTTATGACCCTCACGCCATTCCCATGGTCACAGGATCAAAATTATGACAGTTGCTGTGTCTCAGGGTCATGTGATTACCATTTGCTACTTTCCCAGCTGGAAGCCAGATTTTCTTTTTCTTTTTTTTAAATGTTTTTATTAAACTTTTAAAATTAAAAACATTACATTGTAAATATACGTTCAAGACAGTGCAATTCAATTGTTATACATTATATGAGTTCTAATACAATAGTATTCCCTTAATTCTCTCATAGCTTATGATAATATC
>JAOYMU010000098.1:116987463-116999260 GCA_025802295.1 Psammodynastes pulverulentus | reverse complement strand
CTGAGTTTGCAATTCCCTCAGATTTGCTATTAGTTTTCATGAACTCATCACTAGACCTATTTACTCATCCAGTGTTTAAATTCCTCTTTTTTAAGTACCTAGAAAAATCAAAATCCTGTACTTTCTGGTTCTTTCAGCCTTCTAATACATTGGATGGGAAACAAATATGAAGAAAAAATGAACAAATTTTGTAAAAGGCAAAGGATTTATATGATGTTAAGAGCATAAAATTGACTGGCAACAGTCAGCAGCTGATGAAATCTTAGTATTCCTCCCAAATAAAATTGTCATTAATTTTAAATATGAATATAATCTAAAATTGTCATAGCCTGGAAAAAGGCAAAGTGGTCATAAGTAAGGATAGTTTATCTCACTCAGTTTCCAAGCAGAGACTGAGTGGTGTTTTGTCATCAATCTTCACAAACCTTGAGGTCTTTATAGAAGCTGTGAAGTTCCTTACAGGTCACATCTGTCTTCTAGATCCCTTTTTTTTAGATCTGAGACCCCAGAAATTGAGCTCCTAACTTGGCAATCTATAGGAGAAGAGTAGGCAGAGCTGGGGGGGCAGAGTTAAATGTGTCATCAGTTTAGAGTCCTCAAGAGAACCAAGTCTAGCCTTCCCCCACCCTTGAATTCTGTTGATCCTTATCTAGCTCCAATTTACTGTTGAACTTTAGTTGACTAAATTCTTGCATATAGGCTTCAATAACTCTTCTATGTTGCACCCATACAACTGGTCCTGCTTCTTTACACCTGACATTGATGTGGCTGACTAAAATTCAATACTAAATTGGAATTAGATAAGGGTCAACAGAATTCAAGAGAGGCTGGGCTTGGATCTCTTGTGGCAATGCAAGGACAAATGACATGTTTACCTCTGCTGGCCCTCTCCCCCCAGATTGCCTGATCTTCTCCTGCACAATCAGCCACAATGGAGGTGAGATTTCCTTTTGATTTTCATACACTTTTTCACACCTCTTCGAAACCCAGCTTCACCATCTCACTAGATATCACCCCATTCCTGCTTTCTGCAAAGTGCAGGTTCTGGCTATCAAGATGGATGCCTAACATTCTAAAAGTAATAGTCTTTTCCAAAACTTGGATGAATTCTTTTCAGTCCTGGCTGAAAGCTTAAAACCTGGGATTGAAGAACATAAAATCTCATCCCTCACCTCTCTGAAAGTATCAATAGTGCTTCAAATTACCAAGTATAGATAATGATGTCAAAAAGGCTCTTCCTTTAAGGGAAAGATGATAGTATCTGATAATAGTTATTTTACTCACTCAAAAGTATGGAGGAGAGATACCCATATATTTAATGTGCTTTCAGAATAACATAATTATGTGATGTTATTCAAAAGGAAGATAAAAATCATCAAAAATAACTGAATGGTGTTTTTACTTTCTCCAGATAAATAGTTTCATTTCATACTAAAGATGGAGAAATCTAAATGGGGGAATCTAATTTCCAACTTTGCCTTCTTGACTCAATTTCTCCAGCCAATTTCAGTATGAGTTTTCAACTTTATGGATTTTGAAATAAACCCACAAAACATGTAATTGTAGACATTTTTCCTACTTATTTTCCAAGCTAAATGCCACTTTGGCAAGCATGGCTGCATTCCAATCGCTGCATTGGAAAATTCTGAAAAGTGCAACTGTCAAAGGATTTGTTTCAATTAACATATCGATCCAGAAACTCTTGTCTTCAAACGAGAACTCCCTTTGGAAGATGTTCTACAGATCTCTGAGGTACAAAATATGTACAGATACTTAGGAGTAAGTATTTTGCTAAATGGATCTTCCCTATATGCATTCATAGATGCAGAGATCTTTCTCCATGGCAGTTTCTCCATGGAAGATGACATAGGGCAGAACTTCAAGTGAAGGCTAAACAAGAAATATCACTTAAGAAACTAAACCCCTAATGAAGAGTTACATGTCTCAAATTTATTGGTAGGGCATCAAATATTGACAGCTGAGTCTTGCATGAGTAGTTTGAGAAGTCAACTTACAAGCTTTCCATTTCAGTCAATTTACATACATTATTTTCTTCTGACATTGTTACTGTAAGTCAAGGTAACAAGTTCAGGAATTACATATTTACTAACTCACAGATCGTGGCATCATGTTGCCATTATGTGACATTTCCAGTGGTGAAATTCAGCCGGCTCGCGGCACCTCGCGCGAGCCGGTAGCGCTGCGGAACGGACGTTCCGGCGTTCTGCTTTTCGGGGTGCAGCTTTGCGCTGCCACCCGCCCCCGCTATTCCACGATGTGCATCCGCTCAGCCAGATGACGGGCTGAGCGGATGCCCATTTGGAAATGCCCGGGAGGCATTTGCGAAGGAGCTCGGCTCGGCCGCGCATGCGCGCGCGCGTCACGGAGCCGGTGGTGACGTCAGCCGGATTTCACCGCTGCCATACATGCAAGTTATTCATGCATAGAAAGAAGATATGGTATAGTAAATGGACAAACTGCAAGATTGCTTCCTCATTTATGAATACCAAATGTCACACCTACAATATTTTTGTAACAACTGTCATGAAAAATAACAAATTCCGTGACAGATTCCAAGGCAGTTAGGAAGTTAGGATGTGGCCAAATTCTTCCCACAGCTTACTTACAAACCCAGTCAGCCAATCTATAGGAAGACAGAGATTATCTCCAGGCAACAAAATCTAGCTCAAGTAACAAATTCCATGGATCAAAGTCTAGTAATCTGAAACTCTATAGGAGAGGAAGGAAAGGAGAGGGGGGGGAAACCTGGCATATTTTTATTATAGGAGCTTTGACTTAAAATCACTTTTTAATATATTTTTCTTTATCTTACTTTCTCCATTTTCTTTGCTTGCACTTATTATTTTTCATTCTCTCTCTGGGTTTAGTTTCCATTTGCTTTTACTGTTGTAATCAAAATAATCAATAAAATTATTTTTCAAAATGTGTTAGTCATGTTTTTCTTTTACTCTTCAATATTTTCATTAATGATTTGGATGTTTTTATTAGAGCAGACTGGACTTAAAACCACTGGAAAACTAACTTCGACATTCTCAACTAAAATTATTTTCTTGGGATTGATTTTCCAAGAATGATTCACGTAGGTCAGCAATGTAACATAAGGAAAGACAAAACAGAAAACAAATGAACAAAAAATCATTCACAAATAAAGAGAACTGAATTTTGCTTGGCAATGCCAAGTCTTACCGTGCTTTCTTGAGTATATCCCCCACCAGACACAAAAGCCCCCAGGACTTAATGTCTGTGAAGATTCTCAGTTATCCAGGTCATAGTTGTCCCAAAGGTGCTTTTTCAGGAAGCAACTGGACTTTCTTGTTTTTCTTTGAAGACATTTTGCTTGTCATCCAAGAAGCTTCTTCAGCTCTGACTGGACACAACATACATGCACACTGTAAACCCTAGAACAGTGGTTCCTAACCTTGTTAGAGCTACCGAACCCCATCAGTTTCATATGCGCATTCACCGAACCCTTCTTAATTGGAAAAATAAAACATGATTTTTTTCAAATTCAAAACATAGGTATATATTTTATTTTATATACATAGGTGCACAAAATGAATCCCTGCCCTCCTCTACCGAACCCCTGGGACTGTCTCACCGAACCCCTGGTGTTCGATCGAACCCTGGTTGGGAACCACTGCCCTAGAATATACTAAGACAGAAGTTTCTCCACCCCAAGGATAAAACACCAAGACACAAACTGAACAACGTGGTATATGCAGTGAGCATGTGCAGATCTATACATGGGGGAAACAAAACAACCACTTCACAAATGCATGGCACAACATAGGAAAACAAACCCATCAGGACAAGCTTCAGCAGTCCATCTGCATTTAAAAGACAAATGCCACTCTTTTGAAGTCAGCAAAATCCACACTTTAGACAGAGAGAAGCACTGATTTGAAAGAACAGTCAAAGAGGCAATCTATGTCAAACCTGAACAGCTCTCTCTCAACAGAGGGAGAGGGATACGGTCATCTATCTCATGTCTACAACACAGTCCTTTCAGCAGTCCCAAGAAAGCTCCACACTCATCTCCATACTCAAGTGACCCAGAGGACACAGATAAACCTCCAAAGGACCTAAATGACTCTCTAAAAGAATGCAAATGACCAGCGGTCTGCAAGGACTATAAATCTTTCCATTTCTCACCATCCAGTCAGAGCTGAAGAAACTTCTTGAAGTGAAATGTCTTCAAAGAAAAACAAGAAAGTCCAGTTGCTTCTTGAAAAAGCATCTTTGGGACCTCAGGACTCAGCTTGAATTTTTTAGAAAAATCAAAACAATATCAAAGATTGGCAGTCAGGAGTATTATAGGCTTGTTTAGCAGAAGGATGAAATGGAGTGGCAATGTGCTATATGAGTTCAGGGGTTAAAGATGCAATTTTCCACCTGGGCGCACCTGGCTTTTCAACATAAAATGCTGACAACACCTACAGAGATCCTTGGATGACCTGCTTCCTACGTTTGCTATGTAAACATTGCAATCTGGAAAGAGCTTTATTACCAACTCTTTTTATGCTTCAAAGATTTTTTCCAAGAATACATAACTGCTCAACTAATTACAATGGAACATTTGGTGGGGAGTATACAGTATAAGGGAGTATATAAGACAATAAGTATTAGAAAATTATTGGGCACAGGATATATTATTTATGGTACTGCATATGCTGAATCTGATCTTGCCAAATGCTTTGTTGAATGAAACATGAAATAAAGCCTTGGGAAGGAAAAGCAACAAAATCAAAAGAGGCCAATTAAGCTTTTCAGACTAAAAGGTTCTTTCCAGGGAAAAAATATTTTAATTTGCTCATTTTTTAACCCCATCAAACACAAATCTACATATTGTATAACTGAAAATGTTAGTTAATGCTTTTGCTTCGGTCTGTAACTGCTGGAGATGTTTGTTTTTTTAAGAACTCAGGAGAATTCAGCATTTTCCATTTAGGGAGTTCCACCAATTCCTAAGTGAAATAAAAAAAACACAAGTGCCTGGGATTGCAAAATTAGGCAGCCACTAGTCTTGTAGTAAATCATGTATAACAGTTGCCTCCAACCTTTTGGACGCTAGGGACCAGTTATGTGGAAGACAATTTTTCCACGGGGTGGAGAAGTGTGGTTTTGCATGCTGCCTGGATCCCACACATGTGCAGATGGGCATCCCTTACTTGCACAGCCCAGTTCCTGGCAGGCTGTAGATTGGTGCCGGTCTATGACCCATGTGTTGGGGACTCCTGATGTATAATAGCCAATCTGAAATGATCCAGACTATGACTGGTAAATATATACATACAATAATATGGTTCAAAGGCATTTAACTCTTCAGGTTTTCCTTCAAAAATGCATATAAATGGTTGGAACATAATTTACTTAATGCAGATATTTTGCTTAAAGACTACCTCCTGTGCAAGCTTATTGAGATATAGTTCTACAAAGTATTTACTTTAGCATAAGCATTAGGCAATAACATTTTCCAGACAATCTAATGGAATTCTCTTCCTCAATATAATGCTCTAATAGGAAAACATTTTCAACTACATTTGAAAACAGATCAGGGAAGATAAACTGGAAAGCCGAAACTTTAACCGAAAAGAAATAGGCAGTCTACAACTAATTGAACAATTTGAAAATCCATGACCACATGTAACCTGATAGTTCTCCTCAACCCACAAATAGAACAGTGACATGATTATTCTATTGGGCTGGATGATAACAATAAAGAAGTGAGGTATTTTCAATTTAATCCTTTTTCAATTTAGGGCACTAACAGGGACTGCAGTGTCCTCCGCAAAGGGCACTTATTAGAATGATAAATCCATTAAGAAGAAAGGTGGATTCAGCTACAAGGATTCATGCTTCTCTGAAGAGCTGGAAGAACTTCCACAAAAAATGACTAATAAATCTAAAATATACAATTCATCACAGGCCACTGATAATTGTCTCCTTCCTAAGCATGTTCCTTGACCATATGGTAGTTGACTGAATTAAGTTTATTGAATTATTTTCTGAATCCATTTCAGCCAGTATTTAGAACTACTTATGGTTTTCAAGAAACCTTGGTTGATTTGTATGATGAGATCTTCTATATCTGCAAACTACAGGCATGTTTTAAAAGAACGATAGTTTTAATTTCTATTCTCTAAAAAGTACACAGTATAATTGAGTTTACTATGACTGCATTCACTCATATATCAGAATTCTTTAAATTTTAACTTATCAGGAGCTACTGGTAATAAGCCAATATGAAACATCCATTCTGCAGATTCTTCCAGACAACAGAAGATGCTTCACTAGTGTTTGGTTTAATATGGGGTCCCACAACGTTTGACCTAGTGAGCCAATATCATGAGCATTTCCCCAAAATATCAATTTATCAAAAGAAAAAGTTGACCCTTTTTATCTTTTCTCAGGCAGCTCTCTTACTTCAACTTCCTTTTATTTTCCTTCAAGCTCTTTTGGGCACACTTTCAATGAGAACAATTGGCTTCAATCTTTTATTTTTATTTTTGAGAACAGTTTTGGCACACATGCAGTTTGGAAGCATGACTGGAAATAAAAATGTACAGATGCACCTCATGTTGAGTTTAATTCCTGTTAACTACCGGTACATGGACATATCAATGTAGTGTTGTGGACAAAAATACTTAAATGGTTTGTTACCTGAATTCTGAATTTTTTAAAAAATCTAGCATTCTAATCTAGCAGTTAACCCTGGAATTCCCTGTTAGAGAGTTCTAGGATGGGACACTAACTTTGCTTAGTTTCCTTTACCTCAGAAAAAGTAAGCCAAGTATTTCCACCTGCTGAGACTTTCTTGAGAATAAAGAATTGTGTTTGAAACTGACTTCCATTTGTGGCATGGGAGCTTCATGTTTGTTTTATTCCAAAGATATCAGAAGGGGCATGATACTTGATGGACGCCAAGTGTCAATGGCACTCCAGAATTTGTGGGCATGTTGTTCTCCAAGAAGCTGGGATCATAATCCAGGGCTTAGCGACTTACTATTGTGCAAGTGAATCTTATATTTGGAAAGCCACAAAGATGTCTTTAGACTAGCTATACAGACAGTTACAAAAATATTTTAAGCCCCACAAAAGGAGAAAACATTACAAAGAAACTCAAACTAACTATCTACTATTCCCTGGTATATGAGAGAGGGAGGGAAGGAAAAGCAGTCAGTCTTTCGAGCTTCTGTTATCATAGATCAATAAAGAAAACTTTCAATTATTCTTGAGCAATCTGTTTTCTGTCTTGGCCTACCTCAAAGGGGTGATAGTACATCAAGAGCTTTTAAAGTACCCTACACATCTAGTGAACCAAGGCTGAGAAAGGAAACTTGTCCATTGTGCTAAAGTGCTTATTTTACGCAATTTATATCTCAAATGCATGTAATACGTACCTTAATAATAGCTCACTTTTCTAAAACTCCCACATATAATCAAGAGGGAAGCACAGCAGAATGTTTCGCAACTAAGGCAAACATTGATTATACTGTAGTAATACCAGGGACAAAGAAAGCAGTAGTTAAAGGACATATTAGCAGCCTCGTAGAACTCCTGCTTCCTCACCAGTAAAGCATGTTATGTACAGCAAACATGTTAAATTGTATACTTGGAAGGGTAAAAAATGCAAATTTTGTACCTAAAATTTAAACTCCACAAGAAAAGAGTTTGTATTTTTTTTTAAACGAGTATCTCTCAAAGCCTGTCATTTACTTATTCATTTATTTTCTCTAGATGTACTGCGGCTAAGTAGCTTCATGACAGCATAGCTTTATTTGCATAGTCAATCCTGCTTATCCACATATTGGTACTTAATTACTTAATAAACCATTGCAATTTTAAAAACAGGACTTATAACTGATCTGTTAAATAACTAAAATTTAAATCATCTTTCTAATTTACACATTGTAATGAGTCTAGTAAACAGAAAAATTCTGGTGGGTTTTTAATGATATTTTTCAATCCCACCTTTATTATTTTTGTAAATATCTGAAGGCAGTAAACATATCTAATTAATGCTCCTATTTTCCCCACAACAGCCCTTTGAGATGAGTTGGGCTGAGACAGAGTGACTGGGCCAAGATCACCTTTTATGCCTAAGGCAGGACTAGAACTCATAGTCTCCTGGTCTCTAGCCTGGAACCTTAATAACTAGGTCAAACAGGCTCTTCTTCTGTAAACAGAAAAAGGATGACACTGTTTTATTCCACTATGGCAGATTATCTGACCATCTTGCTATTAATCCATATAATTTTCTATCATAGTTGAACATATGTATGAATGTGGGGATTTGCCTGCAATTTCTTGAATCGTGTATAAAAGAGAACCCTGTGATTTACATAGAATTCAATAATATTTATGTTTTCCTTCTAGGAATATCCCATCCTGCCTCAAGGACTTAAAAGGCACTGAAAGCAAAAATGTATAGAAATGGTTAGCCTGCATCCCAGGTCCGATGTATAAAATTGGAAGCAGGAATATTAGGAATGTTTGTCCCCTTGAATTATGCAGGATAAAAACCATGCAGGATAAAACTAAAGAACTTGCAGCTGTGATTTCACCTTCGTGAGTATATATAATGATTTATTTTGTTGCTGAGTAATTTATTTATCTATATTCCCTACTTCTTAACTACCCATATCCCTCAGAGTAGTGTACAATTTAAACAATGACTACAAACAACGACATGACAAAGTAGCAACAATGGTGTATTGGAAAATCTGCAAGAAATATCATTTGCCTTGTAGGCAAAAACTGGTGGGAACACAAAACCGACAAATAGAAATTGAAGAAACTAAAATGCTCTTAGATTCAAACAGACAAACATCTGCAATGCAACACTCAGCAATTGTTGATAAGAAAGACAAAAAAGAAAGACAAAAAAGTCTGGATAGTGGATGTTGCAGCACTTGGGTAAAGCACAATACAAGTAAAAACTCAAAAAAATAAAATAAAAACATACATAGATTTGCAAATAGAAGTAGAATGACTGGTAAGAATTCAAAGTAAAAAAGTAATAGGAAACTTGGTGCAATTCCAAACCAACTTGTAGCACCATTTGAACACATCAATCTATCACCTAAATCAGTCAACTGCAAAAAGCAACTTTACTAAGTTGGAACTATCTATGTTCTGTGACAATATCTTTAACACTATCATCAACATCTGCCTAACCCAGGTCCTTGGGAAGAAGTCAATAAGTGGATAAAAATGCCAAGTCCAGTCTAAACTGCTGCTTGACTTTGTGACCAACTATAATAATCTGTCAACTACAAAAGGCCATACTGCTTGGATCCACCCATACACTATGCCAATATATTATGACATTCTTAATTCTTGGGTAGAATTTAATACGTATGAAGGCCAACTCCAGGTGAAAGATTAGCAGTTGCAATTTCACATTGTGGTGAATATAATAAGTATACTTTCAATGGACCTTTTTACTACTTTTCTACAAAATAAAACACCCACAATCATACAAAGAACTACAGATTTAGAACTCACTTAGCTTTTTGAATCCAAATACAGTAATCTGTGATGTAAAGGTCATTGAGAATATATGCAGGATCATTCTCCCGAAAAATCTTGTGAATATCTAGCAGACACTTCAAAACGGCACTTTTACCTGAAAGAGGAAAGAAAATATTAATTCATATAATTAAAAGTATCAATTTATCATTTTATATGGAAAGTAGCCACAACTACTCAAATACTTGTAGGCAGACTAAATTGTTTAAAAGATTCCAGGGAAAGTCCCATTCTTCCACCCCCATCTTTCCTATCATAGAATACACAGCAAATGCAAAAAGGCAAAAGAATCACAACTAAGATTCCAGGGCAGTGAACAATCACAAGTTCCGTGACCAATTGTAGGCACAAACGAGATTCTTTCTTAACCTGACTGGCATCTCTATTTAGTGTAACAATATCACCCAAGTTTTTTTAAAGCTTTCAATTCTTAATGTTACATGCAAAATCACTTCTCATCTCTTAAAACTGAATTATATAAGCAGTCGCCGCAGTCAGCCAGATGTTCAGACTGAATTTAATTTGAAATTGATATAAATCTACAGCATATATAATCTACAGCAGAGGTCTCCAACCTTTCAGACTTCAGGGACCATCAAATTCATAATTTTAAATCCCGTAGACTACAAATAGGAATCCAGTGTGCCGCTTGCTGAAGCGCATGGACTCCCAGTGACAGGATGAGGTCCTTCAGGCACTTAGCTTGGCCGCCTGTTTCTGCAATCTTAAACACTCAAAGAGCCATTTGGACCCGTTTTGCACAGAAAACAAAACACCGGGATCTCTCATCTCTCTCTCTCTCTCTTTCTCTCTCATCTCTCTCTCTGTATCTCTCTCACTCTCATCTCTTTCCAGCCGGTGAGGGCTGCGCTACTCCTTGCACATTGCACCTCCTGCAAAGTTGCAAGTTGTACATGCCTCCCTCTATGGTGGAAATTTCCAGCCCCAGAACGAGCTGCCTGGCCGGTCCCATATTCCAGAGCTCTGGCCCATTGGTCATCCTGGAGCAGCTCCTCCATCTGGGTGCACTGCGGACCACCAACATTTTCTCACGGACCACCAGTGGTCCCCACTGGTTGGAGACCTCTGCCCTGGATGATAGCAAGGAACTGACAAAGTTAGATCGTAAGCAAGGCATCTGGAATAAGTACCACTTTTGGCTGAATAATAGCAACAAATCAAGATTAATGCATTAGCTACAGATCTAACCACGGTCTGGCCTGCAGGTTTATTTAACAGACAAAAAAAGGCACTTAGATGATAACAGCCACCTGCCAAGTATATCTCCTCTAGAGCAAAGAGAAAGAAGGGAAAAAAGTCACAGGCTTCAACAGAAAGATTATTTATTAAGCATTCTGTTGCCACAAAAACCAAGTCTGGTTTATAATAAGAATTCATTCTGTTGCGGGAAACTTATTGCTGGGGTGACGTGCGCTACCTCTTATGCCAAAAAAATAAATAAATAAAAATAAAGATGTCACACTAATTATAGAAGACGGGACATGAAAGCTAGGCATAAAATCTAAACTAACCGGAAAATTTGGCCGTGGTGTAGAAAAAAAAACTAATTTAGAGTCCTGCTAAGAAAATTCAGCGTTTGCTGCAAATGTCTTATGCCAAAAAAACTTAATTCTATGCACGGAAAACTTCCAAACAGACAAAACCCAAATCATATATTCTACAAATAAAGATAGAAATCAGATTAATGTGATGGCGATGGCCTTTAGCCAGCTAGCCCAAGATTAAAAGAAGATAAAAGGAAATAAAAATAGATAAAACATAAATAAGCATATAGAGCAATCCATCTGAAACACTATTAGGATTTCCCTGCCGAAGCCTGGAGGCTGAATCACAAAACTTGGCAACATTGTGTGTGTGTGTGTGTGTGTGTGTGTGTGTGTGTGTGTTGTGTTAAAAGACAATTATCAGCAAACAAACAAAAAGCAACAGAAAAACGGCCCGATTATCTGGGGACAGCCATCAGAAAGGAGAATATTCTTTCAATCCAAAATAGTACGACCGGCAAAAATTCTTGCAAAATTGAACTCAAACTGAGGAAACAAATGAAACAAATTAGATCCACAAGGCAGTCTGGCCCAGAGGTCTCCAACCAGTGGTCCATGAGACCACTGGTGGTCCGTGAGAACATTTTGGTGGCCCTCAGTGTACCCAGGTGAAGGAGCTGCTCCAGGATGACCAATGGGCCAGTCCTGTGACTAGAGCTCTGGAATATGGGACCGGCCAG
>JAOYMU010000098.1:116952837-116963071 GCA_025802295.1 Psammodynastes pulverulentus | reverse complement strand
AGACAGACAGACAGACAGAAAGACAGACAGACAGACAGACAGACAGACAGACAGACAGACAGACAGACAGACAGACAGACAGACAGACAGATGAAAAATAGATATAGGAGAGGGGGGAGGGAGGGAGAGAGAGAGGGAGAGATCTAAAGGACAACTTTCTGAAATAAAGGGCTGTCCTTTATGATAAAGAATTTGTACTCACTGTTTCTATGCTTGACATTTACCACTTCTAGCCTGGGCTACTGTAGAAGTCTAACATTATGGTTTGAGCTGGTTTGTTTGTTTGAATTCCTCATCTACAGCTCCTTAACTGCCCCTCCATATTGAGTCCTTTATGCAAGAACTCAGATGCCATTCTTGAGAATGTCACCACAATACACTCTCTCTGCTAGATTGCAGAAGGCTTAGCACTTCGTACTTCCAAGAAAGGTTTGAAAAATAGAACTTGGTGGAAGACACACCTGAAGCTTTCTTGGTCCAGCCTCCTTAACGGATAAGATATGTAGTGTCTCAGATAGCATTCCACCAAGCCCCTAAAGGAAATCTGCCTTATATTGATTTTGAGCCTTTCCTTTATCTAACAATTTGTATCCCGCCTCTCCAGGGTTTCACAGAATTTCACAGAACTCTTGGAATAGTCATGTATATGTGATGGATGGCCATATAAATCCCAAAAATATGTTAAGGATGAGTTAAGATATTGAACTAGGGAGTAGAGACTAAGAAGACCCATGTTCGAGTCCATTCTTTCTCTTAGAAGACTTGAGGCCATTCAATTTTTTAGCTCAGCCTCCCAAAAAGAAGGCTATATATCTAAAATATATATGAATAGAGCTACTTTTTGAAGAACACCAGCAATAACTATTATAACACTGATATTACTAAATCACAAGATACCTTGCACCCATCCATGAATTATCCCAAGCTTCCATAGACAATGGAAAGATACTCCTCTTCCCAAGGGTTGATCTGTGTCCTAAGACCTGCTTCCTAAGACCCAAAAGTGGTATGCAAGATCATTGATCAGTGGCTCGCAGCAATTAAAGTTCTTAATTTAAGTAGCTACCCCACATAGAAACTGGGCCTTTTTGCCATTTTCTGCCCCCCCCCCCGAGCCACAGCTCATGAGAGTGGCAAGCAAGCAGAATGCTGTCAATCACGAGTGGCCTTAAGAGAGTTACAGAAGCCATTGAGTAGATCCCAGAGGCAGATGTAAGTTGCACTGTGCAGAATATACCTCTTTCCAGTCAATGTGCTTGAACAAAACATTTGTTGGATTTTGTACGATCCTTTGGAAAGCAGGGAGAGGGAGGATTGTCAATTGTCAAGTTCTATACAGAGAGAAAGTCTAGAATAACTCAGAAGAACCTTTTGACCTTAAAACAATTCTTGCTGAGATGAAATTTTCTGACAGCAGCAAGTGTCCTGCTGGAACTCAGCAGCAGCCCATTCAGAGGCTCTAGTGGACTGTTTTTGTGACAGCTGTCCTTCATTCTCACAAGAGGGGAGAAATGGTCTCAAAGAGAATAAGCAATGCTGAAGTCCCCTACAAAGCAATGGAAGTTCAAGTTCACTCAAGCCATCAGTGACTACGAGAGATTCATGTCTTGGTGTTGAAATGTGATATGTTGGCAACCTCAGAAGCACCAAGGGGAAAAGAAATATATTGAGTTTCAAGCCGCCC
Organism: Psammodynastes pulverulentus; assembly: GCA_025802295.1. Lineage (NCBI taxonomy): Eukaryota > Metazoa > Chordata > Lepidosauria > Squamata > Psammodynastidae > Psammodynastes > Psammodynastes pulverulentus. The sequence continues at coordinate 116,961,387 of JAOYMU010000098.1, read as the reverse complement.
TTGGGCAAATCTGCTTTTCATAGTCATGGTAATATTAATTAATGAAATTCCAGTGTTTGCAGGGAGAGAAAAAGCTATTGCAACTAAAAGTTTCAGACTGACAGTTCTGTTTATAAATTGTCAGAAACTTCAAGATTGTCATGTAAAACTGGTGTGTCATTCATAAGAAATCTCAAATATCATATGAGAATAAATCACTTTACAGGTACTCATATACATTAAACAACTCAGCATTATTCTGATTGCCATCCTTCTAAGGAAAAGACTAAAACTGATATCATAGAACTATAAAAGTCACTACTAACAAGGATGTCCAATAATTAGAAGTTAGAACTCCTAAGCTAAACCCTGAAACCATGGAAAGTGGTTCTTCAGAGAAGCCAGCTTGGCTCCAGAACTATGAATTTCAAGAGGCTTCTTTATAAAACACAGGTATTATATCAACTCTAGTGTGATGTGCACTGAATTCTTGATATATTGACTGTTAGGGTTTTTATCTGATGATCTCTGACCGAATTTTGACTTAGAATTTTAATCAGGAATAAGTTTAATGGCTATTGGTGGATTATTCCCTTGTCATTTTGGTTGAGGAATAGAGAATATCAAGGGAGGGGACAGTATTATTGGTTTATAAGAAAATTATGTTTTGTTAGATAGCCTATTAAAAACCAGCCATTTTCAAAGTGTGTACCTTCGATGGAAACTTAGAACGGTGCAAAGAATTAAATATCACACTACTATACATGCAAATCATTTACCTATACCATATTAACAGAGAGCATGACTGTCCTAATCTTAATCTATTACAGATAAGCCATAACTACTGATAAGCATATAGCTTTACTAAAACCATGATAGAAAGAATGAAAGCAAACCCTCCCCCCTTAATATTCAGTGACTATTTTCTACTTCTGATCAGCACAGATAACCTGTTGGGTTGCACATCATAATGTGTTGCGCATCAGGTTGACTTACACCTATCACATTTCAGAATGGCCCCAAAATAGGCCAGACAATTGACAGATAGCCAACCATGGTAATTTTACCGAAAATATAATGGGGTTACCCAGGGCTTTTTTTCTGCCAGAATGTGGCAGAACGGCGTTCCGGGACCTTTTTGCAGTCCGTGTCACGTGTTCCGTCTCCACCAATCGCGCTCTATAGTTTCCGGAATATTTAGCGCGACGATGGGGGGGTGCGTTCCGCCACCTTTTTTCAGAGAAAAAAAGCCCTGGTCATTGCACCTCATACAACGAAGTTAAATACCTTCTTCAGTGTACATTATGACTATAAAAATAAAATACAAACACAAACACGCATCTTTCACATTCTACACATTGAATTGAAAGCCCTGATACTGCATTAATATTGCACTATACAGTAGAATTCAATAGAGTTACTGCCCAGGGATAGAAGCTGTTTTTCAGCCTATTTTGTTTGTAGCCAAAACAATACAACTTTCCTGTGGGAACCCAAGGATATTCACAAAGGTGACTGGCCGGAGGAGTGAAGTAACCAAGCAACCGGCCAGCACCTGGATTGGACAGCATGGCCAGTGACTTGGGGGGGAAGGGGAAATTTTTACTTTTAATTAGGTGAAAGCTGCGGGAACTTTTAGAGTTGGCTTTCACCAGTTGTGCCAATATGATATACCCAATAAAACTGTTTTTTGAGGAATTTGCCTCGGAGTTCTAATTTCTATGGGTGCATTACTTGGAACATTGTCACAGCGGTCCACAATCTTTTGGGCACCATGGAGAGAGGGCTTTCCGTAGTCTAGAGGGGTCATGTTTTTGCATCCCAGGGTTGGGGCTTCGCTTGTTTATGCAGCCTCGTTTCTGGCATGCTGTGGCCCAGTGCCGGTCCACAGACATATTAAGAAGTGGTTTATTCTCATGTTTTATTGAATAAAGTGTTAATTCTATTATGGATTGGATGTTTAATAAACTAAGCCAGTTTCATGCTTCATTGTCTGTCCTACCTGGTTTCCATTATTTCTTGGAGCCGTATGTCCCACTTCTACACTAGGAGTACTAAGAGCTTTTAAATCTGCTTTACTACTGAGCTGTGATCCTTTTCTGCTGCTATCTATACAGTTCTGGTTCTTGAATATTTTCCACCTGTGATCTAAATTGAGGATATCACTTTCCCACCATCTGCCTATCTCCTTCCCCCATCTCTGTCCTGTCGGCCAGAGTGCATTCACAAAGAGCCAGTAGCTGCCCCAAGCAGGCAGACACACCTCATCAGCAGTGGAGGAAGAAGGCAGTGAAGGTCAGCTGTAGGGGAGGGAAGGGACTACATCATGGGTGTCAAACTTGAGGTGTCACATTGCCATCATATGACATATAGCGACATTTCCCCCCTTCGCGGAGCTGGAGTGGGCGTGACCTGTCTGTGATGCATCCAGGCTGCAGGCCACCAGTTTTACACCCCTGGACTAGGTGGCGGAGCACAGGACAGTCCAAGGGACAGAGGTGTGTGGGGGGGGGAGATAGACAGATGATAGGGACTTGAAGCACATACTGCAGTTGGAAATGCAGGTGGGCCATCAAGTGCCTGAATTTTGATCACTTGACTGCAGGGGCACTGCAATCACTGCCACATCAAGGACCGTTCACTCAGTGCCATCTTAACTTTCTCTGGTTACTGAACAAATGGATGTTAAACAAGGACTATCTGTATTGCATATACACGTCTCAAATAATTTTTCCGTAATCGTAATTTTTCATCATAAATATACTAGCAGACTTCATAAAATTCTCAATTTTACAATTAGCTGATTGGATCCAAACTACTGTTAAGCTTAGTATAGATCTACTGACATCAAACCTGCTTGCAGTAGGCTCGTTGAAAACAATAAGGTAATGTATTTATCATTAAGTCAGGCAATTATATAATATAGATCGCCAACAGATACACTGTATTCTCCCTAAACCATTATGCAATTAAGGCTTATTTATTCAGTGAAGTTCAAGTATTTCTTTCTCTCCAATTTAAGATTCAAAGATTATAAAATGTTTCTTGTCAGGCCCAGCCCTAGAATGACATCACACAATCCACTTCAGTTTTGTTCATACTGTATAAACAAAAGCTTGCCAGACTAAACCTATACTACTCTTCAATCTAACATATATACCCCGGGGGGATTCTAGGAAGTGGCTATCCTAAGCTACTTCCTCTGTCTCCTATCCAGCTCTGGACTGTATTATCTCTTGTCTCACCCCCTCCTTGGAATGTGCTCCCCTCTCTTTTCTGGGAAAATGCTGCTTCACTATTGTCCATTATACACCTCCCCCTTTGTAAACACATTCTGTCAACTTTCATATGAGTCAATTTCTATTTCCTATTGACTTCTAACACCATTTTTAAAAAATAAAAATTGAAAAGATTTAGGCATCTTAACTTACACAGCAATTGCCATCTAATTTCAAGAACATGACCATAGGGCGCTGTGGTGGCGTCGTGGTTAGAATGCAGGCTAACTCTGTCCACTGGCTGGAGTTTGATCCTGACAGGGCTCTAGGTTGACTCTTCCGAAGTCAGTAAAATGAGGACTCAGATTGGTAGGAGCAATATGCTGATTCTGTAAACCACTCAAAGAGTGCTATAAAGCAGGGCTCTCCAAGCTTGGCACTTTAAGACTTGTGGACTTCAACTCCCAGAAGTCCTCAGACAAGGTTGGAGACCCCTGCTTTACAGCACTCTTTTCCGGCTGAGGAAGCTTTTCTGGCTGAGGAATTCTGGGAGTTGAAGTTCACAAGTCTTAAAGTTGCTAAGGTTGGAGACCTCTGCTGTAAAGCACTGTGGAGCGGTATATAAGTCAAAGTGCTATTGCTTTGTTATAATATAAATTTTACATTTATATTATTCAGCAATTTTTCAGACATCATTGTTATGTGATACAAAAAATACATTTCTGATTGCTAAATATCTGTGTTTATTTAATGCTCCCACTTACCTGGAGACGTCTAAAAACTCCTGATTTCTGACTTCCAAATCCATAGGAACCAGATGGACACAAGGAATCCTCCATGTTATCTTTCTGAAGAGTTTGTTCTATTTCCCAGTCAAATTCCTCCTCTTCCTCCATGTTCTCCTCATCAGGAGCACCTGAACAAGCATTGCCATCAAAACCTACTATTACAACAATATCAAACTTTTGTATCATTTAGAATGTATTGTATGAAATTCCACCAAACATATCTTTACTTAATTAACAATTTTCTTACAACATTCTAAAAGAATCAGGATCATATGATTTACACTGTTTTTTAGATTAACCACAAACACATAAGCTCAGGATAATGATTTCACCCACTGCCAAAGTAAATAAATATGAAAAATAAAAGAAATCACCCAGTCAACCCCATAATACTTTATACTAATTCAAAAATACATGATTAAAAAGCTCACAATTAATAGATTGTATGATTTGGCTAATATTTATCTGCCCATTAACTTTTAAAATACAGAACAAAAATTATACATGTGAAACTGTAAGGACCTTGTCTTAAAGTCCAATTTAATGAAGAAATTTACCTTAGGCCTGTTCTGAGGGCAGGTTTTCCCTAATCCCCCGATTTACCCCATCCCTAGCCTTTCTAAAAGACTGACTGCCAAACATAATTGTGAGAGAATAACAGAATAACAGAGTTGGAAGGGACCTTGGAAGTCTTCTAGTCCAACCCCTTGCTTAAGCAGGAAACCCTATACCCATGATGGTGAACCTATGCCACACATGTCAGAAGTGGCATGCAGAGCCATCTCTCCGGGCATGCCAGGCGTCACCCATTGCTCTTCTGGGTTTTGGTGTGCCTTTGCATGCATGCGTGCCCCGGAAACCAAAAGAGCAGCTCCCAGGCGCGCATGTGCATGCGCATGCCAGCCAACTGGTTTTTGCACACGTATGCACGTTAGAAACCAGAAGACCAGGTGGCCGGTACACATGCGCATGCTGGGAAGCTAAGCTTCCAGTTTCCAGCTCTCCCAAGCGTGCGTATTGGGAGGCTACTCTTCCAGTTTTCAGTGCACGCATGCACTCCCATTTCAGCACTCAGTGCCGAAAAGGTTAGCCACCACTGCCCTATATCATTTCAGACAAATGTTTCTCCAATTTCTTCTTAAAAACTTCCAACATTGGAGCATTCACAACTTCTGGAGGCAAGTTGTTACCCTCATTAACTGTCCTGTCAGGAAATTTCTCCATAGTTCTAGATTGCTTCTCTACTTGATTAGTTTCCATCCATTGCTTGTCCTATTTCAGGTGCTTTGGAGAATAGCTTGATTTCCTGGCTTTTAAATCTCCTTATGGATACTTATGCTGATTGTTAGGGTAACTGTATTTTAGCCTGAGGTATCTATGTGATTCAGTATTTTTAGGTGTTTTATGTTCTTCCTAGTTTTCTACATTGCCTAGTCTCCATTGGAGTTGGGTGAACAATACATTTAAATAATTAAAAAAAAAGAATTTCTAAACCACTAATGTTGTTTACTTGGATTTAAAATAATGTCATGTGTCAATTGATGTGATTTACTTAATAAATGGTGGTGAAATCAAACCATGACTTAGTGGAAGTGGAATTGTGGCCTTTCACAATTCTCCACCAGCTTGGTAAAAAGCTATTCCCAAGGACAGTTTTTTGGTATTAGTTTTAGTTCTTCTCGTTTCTAAAAAAAAGAGCAAAGCGATAGCCTGAATTTAGTTCACAGATGGAAGATATTCAGGAACCAGAAATGTAGAGATAGCAACAGAAAAGGATCACAGCTCAGTAGTAAAGTAGATTTAAAAGATTAAACTCAGCCCTTAATACCTCTAGGTAGAAATGGGATATATGACTCCAAGAAATTATGAAGAGAAGGTAGGACAGATAATGAAGCCTGAATTTGGCTTATTTTCCTTAACAGCCAGCCAATCCATAATAGAATTTGTCACTATATTCAGTAAAACATGGGAATAAACCATTTCATGGTTTATAATATGCTAGAGGGCATCTTCCAATAGATTTTCCATCTTGAAGCAAATTACTATTTTATTCAAATCATTAAAAGTTAACTTACAAAATTCTTAACCTCCAATGCATGTTAAACAGAGAAACAAGAGCCCGCAAACCATTTTTAAAAAATAAAATCCTACAAACCCATCTCTTCCACCAAAGGTTTAGCTGATTGGGATTTCTTTGGTGCTAATAGAGCTGTCAACATATCTAAGCCATCAAATTTTTCTCCAGGAGTCTCTTTGGGAAGATGAATTGTAAATATCCCTGGAAATAAAAGGATGTAATCAACCAAAGGCATTTTCCCTCCCAAATGCTTCATTTTCTTATTTATCTATTTCTTAAATGTATATCATGCCTTTCATTTAGGAACATAAGGCCGTATTCATAGTGTCCCCTCCTCTGCTTTTTCCATTTACTGTAGAAGTTTGCATCAGGGAAAATGGGATTAGATTACTTCTTACATTACCACACATTCCTTCAAAACCTACACCAGAGGTCTAAGGAATCCCTCGGGGCAAATTCTAATAAAGTAAAATAGCTGTAGGGATGTGTAAGATAACGAAAAAGTCCAACTATAAACGTAGACTTCCATTTACATAAAATACATTGGCTTTTTTTGGGATTTGGTACAACAAAGAAAACCTTCATCCTACTTGGCTCAGCTTGGCTTTCCTTCCTTTCTGTAAAAGGAAATATCAGGAAACCCTCTTTCCTTTCATTTATTATTTACCCATGTTCAGAAAAAAGAAGCAAAGGGGCGCACCAGCAATTCAAGTTTCTTTCTGAATAGGGTATGATGTTATTTTGGTGAAAAGATATTTGTAACATGGGAATCTTCCTTATCCTCTGTCTAGTGGCCATAAATCATTTTAAATGTGTTGTTTATCTCTCTGCAGAACAGCATTTTAAATCAAGGACCTGCCAGAAGCCAAGATAACATGAATTATTGGTCAAATTGGAAGAAAATATAGGCTGCTGCAATATATCTATATATGAAAATATTTGCAAAGCAAACCTGAATCATCATATGATGCTTTCTCTCTTCCATCTTCTACAACCCTTCCAGGAAGTGTCAATCTGTGAAAGGAAAAAAAAGCAAGTATTTTATTTAATATCTATTGTTAGTATAAGAAAAATGAGCTAGCAGTATTCAGATGTAACAATTTGAAAAATCAAATTACACGGACTCTACAATGTATGGTAAAACAAGTCCAAATAGTAAGTTATATATACAGATGGCAAGCAAAAAAGAGAATATGATTTGTGAATGGACAATTACTAGTATTACTTTTATCAGGAATGTCAGAGTAATCACCATGTCTTTGGTAGACTTGTGAATAGAACATGCTGAAGTTCTGTCAGACATCAGCTGCTGTTCAATTTTTCTGTTTGTTTGCTTTCTCCGTATTTTGATCTACTCAATTCAGGAAGAAAGCTTGTTTTATTTATAAATTCAAATGCCAAGAGATTCAGGGCATCCCATTCAGTTCCAGATAACATTTATGCATGCTATATAGTACTGCAGAAGTAAAAACAACATCCAATAACACAAAAAGCAACTATTATATAAATCTGAATTTACTGTACATTTGGTTTTAATGGACATTACCCCTTCCCCAAATGATCCACTAAATTTCTACTGTATACACAATATTCTTTAAGAGAACAAGAATTATAGAGACCCAGTGTTAAATACTATGTTTCAACATATAGATAAATGTTAAGTATCTTTATTGTTACAATGTCTGAATCTGTGTTTGAGTTTGTGTGTGTGCATGCATTTTAAAATAATAATTATAAACTAAAATGCTCTAGGATTTCAGACTTCAAATAAACAGGCACGCACAACATAACACCCCATACTTAACAATTGTTGATAAGACCAAAAAGTCTGGATAGTGGCAGAATAGGAGCAGAATAGGGATAACAGAATAGAAGAGAAAGAAATGGAGGAAATCACAAAATACAAAGACTTTCAAACAGACATAGAACACGGGTGTCAAACTTGTGGCATCACATTGCCATCACGTGACATATCGTGACATTTTTCCCTTCACGGAGCTGGGGTGGGTGTGAACAGCAGGTGACACATCTGGCCCGCGGACTGCCAGTTTGACACCCCTGACATAGAACAACTGTGCAAAAGAAAGCAAAGACAGCAACAGTAGTAATAGGTACTTTGAGTACAATTCCAAAACATCTGGAGATTCACATGAACACCATCAGCACTGACAAATCACCATCAGTCAATTGCAAAAGGCAGCTTTGCTTGGAATAGCATACATCCTGCAACAATATCATTTAACACCATTAAACAACATCATCTGCCTAACCCAGGTTCTTGGGAATGACTCGGTAGGTAGATAAAAATGCCAAATACAGTGTAAACATCTGGCTGACTGTGAGATGTACCGTAATTATAATTCCAGTGTGGATTGGTAGATAAATATTTTTCAATTTCCCAGTTTAGGACTATGAGAAAATGACTGGGCCCCAATCATAAAACAGCCTCCAAGCCCAGGATAGGACTAAGTAGGAGGGTCTCTTTACT
>JAOYMU010000098.1:116909170-116921366 GCA_025802295.1 Psammodynastes pulverulentus | reverse complement strand
AGTTTTTACTTCAATCCAGGTACATAGTTTATAAGTATATAGGATATTTTAATATAATGATAGCATTATTTTAACATTGTATATATAATAATAGTTTTAAAAAATTGAGACTCTCCAAGTAAGTGTTTTTGCATTATTATTCCTTTATGCCATAATATATTTCGACAACTTTTTCCAATCATTGGAAGTCTCCACCTTTTGCAAATTCTACCAACTTTCATTTCTCAAAAACCATAATGCTGATTGGAGCAACCAAGGGGGGAAAAGAATCAGAATTATAGATAACATTCGTCTTCATCATTTATATGATGTTATTATACAATTATTTTTTTCGGATTTCTTTCCATGTCTTGTATTTAAAGCTGACTCCTAGACATCATTCTATTCTTGGATAATAGAGTAGTGTGGTGCCTAGGGGTGAAGACACTCGCCTGCCACTCGGAAGGCTGAGAGTTCAATCCTACGTAGTGGCAGATGTCTCTCTCCTTAGGACAGTAAGAAAAAATATCTTTTTGCGAACTTCAAGTGGAAGCGGGAAGGGCATCTGGCCAGTAAATACTCAGCTCCATCCAGTCCCCCTCTCGAAATTAGGAGGTTACAGGCTCATTGAAAAAAGAGTCATTCTACTCTTAGCTAATATTTTTTTCTCTATTTTATATTTATTTATTTTACTTCCTTTTAGAATGCCTCTACCTCTTTCCCTGTCAGTGGAATTACCGACCAGATCACTGCATGTATGGCAGTAACTGCAAAGGAGCAGAAGAAGAAGGCATTTCAATTCTGCATGGGAATCGAGGTGTCTATCATGATGATAAACAACCTACTTTCAAAGCACTCTATGAAGTGATACGTGATGTAAGTGATGTTTTGCCAAATCACAAGTTCTTGTATAAAACAAGGCTGCAATATATAGAACCAGTAAGGGGTTTTATTGTTACAAGAATCCCGGAAGGTAGAGCAGGCTAAGAGAATTCTAACTTACTCAGAATTTCCAGTGAATATTATACTTTAATAGATGCTTGAAATTAGGTCTTCCTGCTCCTATTATAAAACTCCATCCATAATACCATATTTGTTCTCAGAGACGTTGGCAATGTTCTTGCTGCAATACAATGCAAGATATATAAAGCACAACTTCTTCAGCCAGATTTAGAATCAAGAGTCCCAATTCAGTTTATCCCGATGTTCAAGTCAAAAAAAATTGAAGGTAGTACTTTTCTGGACTAATGCTTAAATATATGGTGGCAAAGAAGGACAAAGAGTTGGATAATAGTGATATCCAGTAGATTGGATTAAAGTAATATAAGAGATTACTAAAGACAAGGATGAGGAGATGTAATAGATAGGGGTCAGACTATGTGTTTGCTATTGGTGCCAAGTAGGAGCAGCTGATGACACATTATCAACCATGAACCAACGATTTAAAGTTGCTGATTACATTTTTGTATCTTTTTCCTCTTTAGTTTTCCTTTGAAGACAATCTATTCCAATCAATGTACTATCCTCTCCAGTCCAAGTTCCTTAATACTGTACACACTTTATGTGGGAGAATTCCACAAGTTTTTCTGAAACAAATTGAGAGAACCATGAAGAAGGTCTATGAAAAACATGTGATTGTCAATATTGGAGCCAACTTCAGATTATAATCGTAGCAATATATTTTAATAGAGCTTTTGTCTCCCATCATACCCTATCCTGGGACTGTGAACTGAAAGTTCTGTGCTGGTTTTTGCTACAGTTCTGCAAACAGGTACCTGGGAATAAGATTCATGAAGCGTAGTAAGACATACTTCTGACTAGACATGTATAGGAGAATTTCTCTGTGAGAAGGTTCTTACAGATATTTCTTGTGCTGGAAAATAACTGTGCTGATAATCCCTAATGATATAACTTAGCTTTTACAGTGGCAGAGGGATGGATTCTGCAGCTTATCGTTCAATGCATGTTGTTGCTTTGATGCTTTACTCTGTGATGTTGGTAACTTTTTGGATGTTGGCATTTCCATACTATCAACTCTCTTCAAACCTAGAATAGAAGATGCCTTTGGGTTTTCTTGTCCCTCTCTTTTCACCAATTCACAGAGAGTATCCACTTTTGGGATCATATCGTTGTCTTTGAGATGAACCTAGTTCAGTCAGCTATTTCAGCAGGGGAAATTAGCCTTCCTCTCTGCTTCCATTCATGGCATTTGATTCACCAACAGAATGTTACTAATCTTAAGACCATTCCCTTTAGGACACCATTGAAAAAGTCTTTGTCCTGCCTCTTGACTTTCTGCAGGTTAACTCTCTTTTGTTGCATCATGGTCTTGATTGCAAAACTGACATTAAGACCATAATTTGAACCTCATACGCTTAGACAGTTTCCAGCAGATTGCAGTTGGTCAGAGTTCATGTGTCATTTCACTGAGGAACATCTACCTCTTCGATATTTTAGGGACCATTATTATTATTACTATTAAACCATACAGGGATTCTATTTCAGCAAATCTTAACTGTGCCACAACTATTTTAATCAGAAGGATTGTCAGCCTTGCTATCTTGACACCTGAGGATAGTGAGGTGAAGGTTAATTTCTTCTCTTTGATAAGGTTTACATGATGAAAACAGCAACTATTGTTGGTGTTATTTCTTTACAGCTTGGTGGAAGGACTGTTTGTAATAAACCAAGAAGATTCTTGTCTGAAACATGTTTTAGCTAGTCATTAAGGTGATATTCTCCGCTTTGCATGATGTAACATAGAGTTGTCTTTATTGCCAAGGTTTAATATATCCATTTTGTTGTCTGCTATCTTTGCTATACCTGAGTAAGACAGCTATTCTTCTGAACATCTTTATTCATTCCTGAGTTAAAATGCAGAACAATTTTCAGGAATATATTTTTGTCATTTTACATATAGAATTTGAGGAACAGACTTTTCACAGAGAGTTGTACAATATTTTCTAGATAGCTCTTTTCTGTCTCAAATATTTATGTAGTAAGAAGAACTGAAGGGATAACCATATTTTTCATTATATTATACTGAAGCAGCTTTTGAGCTGTTTCCTTCTTTACATTCTTGCAACTGTCTGCTAAAACATAGGATAGAATTTATTACATGTTGAACAAAATCTCACCTTGGTAATAAGATGGTCTATGTGGGTGAATTTGATGTTAGTTAGTGTGGCCTGTTATGACTGCAACCTGGCCTGTAGAATGGAAGCATATGAGATGGTGAGCTAAGAGATCAACCAGAGGGTAAAAGAAAATCTGGTTGGATTTGTAAGTGTCACCCTGTCAATAAGTTAAGTGAATTCGAAACTGCTACTATAATAATGTCAAAATATTTTGTCTGATGCTAGTGCTCCTTAAAGAGTAACAGCAAAACTGAAAGGGTAACACCATGCCACATCCTCCTTTGTGGATTTGTATGTTTTTGTCTCTCACAAAAAGGTCTCCTCTTTTGCACCTGTTTTTAAAAATGAAAGTTCACTTGAGTATAACTTAACTACAGAAAAATTCAGAATGTCTTGTCTAGCAATTATTTTTTAAAAAATGGTAGATTTTCATAAGAAGTATTAGAAAATCAAGAAGAGGAAGAGGAAGAAGAGCTAAATGTGTATTTTATAGCAGATATATTCAAAGGGATGAAAAGATCTAATATTATCCATCCAAAAGATGGAATCTTGAAAAATCTTTTTAATGGAAAATTGATAAAATTTTGAAGAGTGAGTTTGGCCATTTTTCACTTGGTGAAATATAGCCCTGGATTGGTTGCTCTCTGTTAAATCTCCATTCATGTGCAGGATCTCAGGTGTTCTGTAAGATATTTCAAAATCTAATATTGCAAAGTTTTTTGTGAAGGGTTTTTAAAAGTGGTATCTGACACAGTATTTGATTCCAGGACAGATTTAGAATGTATCTAGTTCAATTTCTGAAATAGAGTGTCTTTGTTAACCCTTTTATATCTCCTGTATGATACTGACGAGCATATACGCACCTCAAAGAAAACTGAAAAATACTTGGAAATGCATCACAAAACTCTTTGAGATTTGCCATACATTGAAGCAACGCTGTTGTTGTGATTTTCTTTGAAGGGAAAATAACTGTAGTAGGAATTCTGCTCCGCTTGAACCTTTGAGTTACTTTATTAAATGTATTGGAAATTGAATTCAAATCCTAAAGATGAGCAGTAGTTCAAAGTCAACAATGAATTATGGTGTGTTACCAGAGCAGTTTTTTTTAAAAACAACAACAACAACACAATTTTTGTGAATTCAAATTCCTTTTCAGAAAATGAGTTCCAGTTATATTTTTATAGTAAATTAAATGGTGTGATTTTGAACATAAAGAAGGAAACAGTTAGCTTTCTTGTCACATAAAGTATTATCTCTACCATATTTTGATATGTTTACAAAAATTGTAATGTTGCATTATATTTTGGTTTGTTTTTTTAAAAAACAAGCAAACCTAAAAATGCTTTTCATATTTTTGCTTGACTTATAAAGGATTTAATTTTCTAATAGTGTATTAACACCAACAGTTCTGCACACTATTAGTAGACTTATGCAAAGAAAAACATTAGTTTGCATTGTGTTCTTGGGGCATTATTGGTGGACTACATTGCAAATCTCTTAAGAAAAAAATTAAAATTATATTAATTTTGCTTAACTTGTTTAAACAAATGGCTTGCAATTTCATATTACAATTTTAATAACAATTTTTCAATGTTATTATATGCAAAATATTAATTACTGATTAAAAAAATAACCATTACATATAGGGCACATATAAATATTTATTTCTACTTCCTCATCTATATGCTGTGTTATTTTTTATAAGAGGATTTTCCACCTACTGTGATTCAGTAGAAAGACTGCCATCAAAATAACTGTAAACTAAGGTAAATTAAGGTTACAGAACTGGAGAAACAAGAGTGAATTTAAAGCATTTTAATAGTTTTGTGGTAAAATTATACTTTAATCTCTAACTGCCACATAGTTGCTTAACTATTTCTGGTTGATGGCACAATGTACATTAAATTCTGCCAGTAACTGAATGGCAAACTCAAATAATGAACTATAGGGCTATAATAAATTATGTACATCTACAATAAAAAGAATAGTTATTGATGAACTGTCACCAGTTCCCATCCTAAACCTCAATTTTAAGTACATTTCTATCTGCAAAATATTACCTATAGCTGATTGATCCTAGATATGTCTATACCTATTGACTTTAAGGTTGAATGTGCCAAAATTCCTCTTAGTGCTGACTCCAAGTACACTTGCTTTCAATAGCTGTCAGATTACTATATAAAAGACTTGAAGAGTCATAGTTCAGGATAGCCTGTCTATGGAGATTCTCAATCATCCAGGTCATCTGCTGTCCCAAAGGTGCTTTTTCAAATGTGTTCTGATGTGTATGAATTTAACTTTGATTTGGAAGGAATTTGTCTTTTTTCCAGATTGCTTTAAGGGGTCCTTGGAGTTCTTGGAGCTTGGTTGTTTTCTTTCAGACTTTTCATTACCCAAATCGTTGTGTAATGGCTGCAACAGTCACTACATAAGACAAGTAGATAGAAGACTGATAAAATGCATCTATGAACACCAACTAGCAGCCAGAAGATATGATGAAAACTCCTTAATTGCACAACATATGGACAAACTTAACTGGGAAACTGTAACTAACCAAGCCAAGTTCAAAAATGCTAGAGAATTTCTAGAAATCTGGCACTCTGACAAATTAGCCATCAATAGACACATAGACATAAACATACTACATACTCCATACTATGTAGAGACAATCTATAAGCCACATAGACATAAACATACTACATACTATGTAGAGACAATCTACAAGCCAAAAAGGGATCAAAAAGAAACACCCTCCCACCAGCAATTAGCACCCAGATGAATATAGATTAACTCCAAGATTAACATCAGAGCAACAATCAAGAAGTAAACAATACCCCAATCAAGGAATTCCCAAACAAGCTAACAGTAAGTAACCCAACCAAGGAACCTGTAAAGTCACTCCCACCAACACTATAGGTCAAGTCACTAGAACATAAACTGAGATCAAACTCCACTCCTTGCTAGCACTGATAATATTACCTGTGTAATAAAACATCTGCAAAAAACCCCAACAACCCTCCAAGCTCAGAGGGCACAAAGGACCCCTCATTTCAACCGAGTTACAAATATTCTCCTTTATTGGCAAACTGCTTTATTAGAATAGTATCTTTATATTTTTCAGAATTCCAGAGTCTCCAGAATGTTGATACAACTTAAAAATTCATTCTCACCGTGTTTTTTTGTTTGTTCTAAATCCAGTCATAGTCTATGAAAAAATTATTTTTTTTAGCACTAAGAAACTTCTTGATGAGATGTACAGGTTTTGATCACCTGCTTTTAAAGTTAGTTGATAATTGTGTACCTATAAGTTTCTACGTGGCAAACTGTTGCCGATTTCCATCTAAGTGGAAAATGAAAAATGGAATTTGCATTACTTGTCTCTGTGTAAAATTGCAATCAATGTCATGTCACTTTACTAACTTGTATATTTCTGTTTGATGAAGTGCACTGAATATTTATGGCTCCTAAGGAGGCAATTATAGTGTATTTAAAGTCATTTATAATTTTAGACCTTTCAGGTAAATAAACCAACTTTCAGCAAATATGAGCCTCTGTTTTTCTAGAACAAATTAATAGTTGTGTTCAATCTTGTATACATATGTAGATGTATATGCACAGAAAACACATTTGTTCTAGCTATGAATAGTTTATATGAGAAAGTTATGGTTGGTTTTGCATGAAAATATTAAGGGTGTTTTCTGATGTTGATATCCAACCAAGCTGGATATTTGACAATCTAAATAAGAGGATCACAAAAAAGGATTAAACAAAAAGAATGTAGAGGATAGAAGGCATAATGTGACAAGCTTCCGTTACTCTGAATAGATAAAGAGAAAAGGATTAATTTCAAATGGATTCTGCATTGAATACACCTGGATCTTTAAGGGGAAAATTAACAACATAAAATAGAGCTCTTGAAACTAGTGAATAAAGCTGTCTTCTTGCTCGTACTATCTTCTATATCAGTAGGTAGATTTTAATGGTCAGTCTTGTCATTAAATCAAAATCTCCTTTACTTCATTTTTATTTCTACTTGCTAATAATTATCAAATTATTTTTAGCTATAAGTAGTTTTGTTCTTAATCTTCAAAGATAAGTGACTGAATGAATAGATTTAGGTACAAAGCTGACTGCACAAGTCAAAGCTTGGCAATTAATAGGATGCATATTTGGCTAGCTCCAAGATTCCCCCCAAACTTTTACTTTGAAATTGCTCCCAAATTGTAGTAATTATTAATAATATATTTAAGACACCAATCATAGGACATATGTCCTCAGAACTTGATTACCATAATCCATGTCTTGGCTAAGGATTTGATTATTGCTTGAATAGTCACAGGTTTTGCTGGAAGATGTCTTAATGAGTGATGCACTTTGATATAAATTGGCAAATGTTCATAAAACTTATTTGTTAACAATTCTTTTTGAACAAAACCTGTTTTTCTGGATTTGCACAATGTTTCAAGTATGAAAGATGGTTTTGCAATTCATGTTTGGCTCGATTTGAAGAAGACACCAGGCCTGATCATAGAATATTGTTAATCATTACTGAAGTCTTAGTATGATCATGATATGTGAATCCATTTAAATGTAGCCTTTTTGTTCTAGCTATGAATAATTTATATGAGAAAGTTATGGTTGGTTTGTTACACAACAACCATGCTGTGTAAGGTTAGTTGTAATAAGAAATTTTAAAAACTGCACTCTTGAAAAGTGATTGAATACATCCAATCAATACTGTACAAGATTGTTGCATAAGTTGTATCAGTGTATCAGGTAAATTATTACATTGTTTCCAAAAATATGAAGTATGGTGTATCTGGAGAATTTAGTGAACTGAAAGCCAGTTTCATAACTGGAAATCATCTTTTAGAATGGGATACGGTAAAAGTTTTATTAATAATTATTGTGATGTTAACTTTACAATAATTAACATTAACATTGCTATAATGATAAATATGGACTTGAAAGGATACTTGGAGCCTTCTTAATCTTTCAAATATTTTTTTCTTCCTACAATTTTTTCACACCTTTTTTTGCTTTTTTTTTTATCAATCCAAAGTTGCCCAGGGGTGGTGATGGAGGCTAGAATTCACAGTCTCCTAGTTTCTAGCCTTGTATTTAACTATTCCACCAAACTGGCTGACTAGCTTATCTTTAGAATATGGATCAAGGAAAATAACTGGATCTTAAAAAGTGGCTGTTTCATTTTTTAATTCTTTGTGCCAAAGTAGATTCTGTAGTTTGTATTATTCAATCCTGCTGCTAGTTTTAGTTTTGGATTGCTGTTCATTTAATCTTCCTTTCATCTGATCCTACCATCATTGTTTTGTTATTAATTTACATGTCATGTTTTTAATGCAGAGAACTGCAAATACAAGACTATAGTCACAATAAGTAATTAAATAAAGTTCCTGAAAGTATTTTGGAAAAGACAGTTACCTGGGGAAATACAGAAAATAGTTTTCACCTCTCAGTCCAAGCACATTGGGAACAGATTATATTACCTCTGTATTCACCCAAAACATCAGATATGAGAAGATTCACTTTGTGCACTAAACAAGCCGAAGATGGTTTAGTTTCTACTTAATTGGTTTTATAGACCCAGACAGTATAATTTATAATCCATAGTTATATCTTAGCTTATTGTGCAAATTAAGCCAGCTGATATTCAAAAATATTTTTTGTATTTTGGTGTAATATGTGTACCTAGTCTTAAAATGTCTCTTAATTAAAGTTGAAAAAATAGCATTTAAAATATTGGTAGGATACTACATCTTGGTTACATAGGCCTTTGGATTTAGAATCCAAAGAAAACATTTGCATGAAATCAGAGTTATCTTACTTGTTTTTTTTTTTAAGTTTCCACTATTGCATTGCACAACCTACTTAACTTTATTTTTTTAAAAAAATAAGGATTTGGAGATGTCTGTGATGCTGTATCTGTACTAAATTCTCATCCAAGCTACTACTGATCTTTGTTTCACTAATGCTCTACAATTCTGTTGTGTGTGTGTGTGTATGTTCCTGGAGGACATTCATTTCCTCTTGTTATTGGACACTGAGACATAATATGCAAAACTACCAGGAAGAATTGTTAAAGATGGATGAGTGCTGTCATTTCTTACATGGAATGACAAATTGGCTCTGCCATTCTGAAATTGCAAACAAAGAAAAGAAAAGAAAATCTCTATGGGCCCGAGGGTTGTTTTAAAAGTGATTTCCTTTTAAATGTTATGATATTAATGGATAAGATATTCAGTAATGACGGGTGTCTCTTTAAGAGGTTCTTTCTAACTTTACTCAGGGAGATTCTAAAGTATAGAGTATTAGCATTTCAAGGACAATTCACGGATGTTTCCTCCCTTTACTTTAGTAGTACTATTTCTGCAAGAAGTTAAAGGAAGAATGGATAATGCTGAACAGTGGAAGCGCAAAGAAACAGATATATCTCAAGCTGGTTTTTTAAAAAGATTTAAACTTCCAAAATACATGACACCAAAAAAAGTGGCAACACTTAGCTTTTTAGAAAGGGTTTTGGTCAAAAGAAATTGAACAGTCTTTATATAATAAATCTTCCATGGACCTTGATGTCCTCTTAGATGTTAAACCACAACTTCAATTATGTGCTTTCAGAGACACTGACAATTGTAACAAATCAGACACAGGAGATGGGGAAGATGATTATATATGAAGACTTAAAACTCAATGATGTTGCTAATTGTGATTACGCAATTAATGTGCAAAATTTATAACCACAGCTTGTTCAGATTTTACTTTAAAATAAGAAAAAGTGGTTAAATTCCTCTCTACCCCATTATTTATATTCTGGTGTGATAGCTGGGGTTAATTGTTCCCTCATCTGCAGTTCAATAAATTTTAGAGCTATAATTCTAAAGGAAACTTAATCCAGTTCTTGTACGTGCTGAATACATATACATTTGTTTCAACAAAATAGCTATAGATGACTATAGTTCAAAGGTCTTTAAATAGTTCAGCACAGGTAGTCCTTGACTTTCAATAGTTGGTTTAGTGTTCAAAGTTACAACAGCACTAAAAAAAGTGACTTATGACTGTTTTTCACATTTATGACCGTCACAGCAGTCACATGATCAAAATTCAGATGCTTGGCAACTGACTCATATTTACGACATTGCAGTATCCTGGGTCATGTGATCAACATTTGCGACCTTCTGCAAAGCAGTCAATGGGGAAGCCAGAGTCATTTAATGACCTTACTAATTTAACTACAGTGATTCACTTAACAACTGTGGCAAGAAAGGTAATAAAATGGGTCAAAATTCAAATGTCTCACTTAGCAAATTTTGGGCTCAATTGTTGTAAGTTGAGGACTACGTGTAGTAAGAACAAAGCACGTGCCTTACACCTACTCATAGTTCAATTATATTCTGCACATGTATTAAACAGATTAATAAACGGTAAACAATTATTTAAAAATTGACTTAAACACTCATAACAGATCCTCATTCTGTAAAAAGCTGTATAATGGACCAAAGTATATTTTCCTTAAATATCTGCCTTGCTTCCAATCTATTATCTCTCCAAAAGTCTAAAGGTTAGATAAGTCTAAATAATAAGCTAATACGCTCTAATCATCTGAAAAATTTGTTAAAGTTATAAGGAAATTGATGATTAGAATTTTAACAATTTTTTCAGATGACTAGAATTCATTATCTATTAATTATTTGGGCTGATTCCTGTAGTAAGTGTTATAAACATGCTACCCATATGGCAATAAAAGTTAAAATTAAAGCTGTGTGGGAAATCTGTTTTTTTCTCTCCATTCTTCTTGTTCCTGCTGTAGAGTAATAATTCCACACTCAATGAATAGAAGAAGCCAATACATAAATAGACAGATATATCCAACAAATCCTATAGTAGTCCTTCAGATGATTCCGGCAAACATCTTTAAAAGCGAGCAGGTATTCAGCCAATGCAATAAGAAGAGCAAAATATTAATTTTTTTCATTCCCTAAATTGCTATTGGAAACAAATGCGCTCACACTAATATCTGGTCAGACTTAAGATGGACCTTTCTCCAGCAGCACTCCAGGCATTTTCTCTGCTACGGTACTTACTTTTCTTACTAAGATCTTCAGTAAAGCAAGAATCGGCTTCTCACACGGAGAAGCCCTCAAGCAGTCCCAAAGCCCAGATGCCAGATTATTCCAGTGAACAAGTAGTCTCTCAGTTGATCCCTGGAGAATTCCCTGAGCCTTCTGAAAATCCATAGTATCTGTTAAGAGACCTGAGGTAAAATAAATCTAATGGGTCTTTCCTCATCATAGACCAGAATGGGATAACTTGGACAGTCAACTTGCTGTGCTATTACATGTAACTCATTACATCAATTACATCCAACTCCATAGCAATCGGTCTATGAGAAGGGGCCAAGTGGTGTCTGCCCTGAGAAAGACCAGAACTAGTGATTTTTCATGTGTTTCAAGTCCTCAAATGAGGTCAGGGTCATAGTTGTCATGGTGTCCATGAACCTCTGAGCTGCTCACTAAAAAAGGTACTTATTGCTAACTTGGGAACCACGTCAAGCAATCCTGACAGGGTTGCCACAGTGTAGTGGCACAAGAAGGACGTCCAATTGGCTCTTTGGTTCAAACACAAGGTCTCTGTTGGAAGAAAAATCCAGGCTAGTTCCAAGCTGGGAATAGAATAGAGGCTGTTGTAAGAAAGTAAGTTTCTTGATAAGCAGAATCACCATCATGTGATTCTGGGGCAGCTGACAAAATGGAGTTGAGAATGGGTAGGTTTTTATACCTTCTTAATTCCTATGGGGTCATGTAGGGATCATGGCTTGCTCTATAGGCAAAAGGTGAAATGCAGATCCTGGGTGTTTGAGCTAATCTTGTCAATCTTTGGCTGCCTAATTGTGTTGCTCATCTGGAATGCATTACCAAACCTGCATTTCTAAAAGCTGACCACCTCGGTTGATTTCTGCTTGGGGCTTGGAGATGGGCTGGTTTTTGTCTCTCTTAAGATTTTTTCCCATTTCTCCTTTAGGGGAAATATTCTATCCTGCCTTTTTAATATTCCCCAAAATATTT
>JAOYMU010000098.1:116801255-116812865 GCA_025802295.1 Psammodynastes pulverulentus | reverse complement strand
TCTTTAGCTCCCTGCGAAATGACCTTAGGTCAGGGAGCACCCACAGCGTTTGGGGTAGTTCGTTCCAGAGGGTTGGCATCCCCATGGCGCCCCCACGGAAAAGGCCCTTCAAGAAAACCTCATGAACTCATCCAGGTAGTCACCAGGAGTCAACCCTGGCTTGAAGGCACAAAACGGAAACTAGATTTCTCTGAAGAAATCTATAATGCTGTGGAAGAAGGAAGGAAAGAGGAGATAAGAATGATCAGCAACAAGGTAGGTAAACTCAATTATAGTGCCAACGGATGCACTGTGATCTAAAAAGCTATATTTGAAACAGATCATCCTGGAAAAGTTCTGTCTATGCAATAACTAAGAATCCATACTATCTTAATGGCACATAATTACATACCCACTCATTTACTCGCTCACTCAGTATTCTGCAAGCATCAAATATTGATAAATGATTCCATTCAATATCCTAAGGAACCTTTTTAGTTATTATTTTAGGGATGTGATTAGATGAAACTGTACCCAAGCATACACAAAGGAACCCATTTTTTTTCCTAAAAGGAAGCTTCATTCAGCGGATGTAACATAAATGTTGACCTTTAAACCTAAGATTTTGTTTTGCACTGCAAGAGGTGGAAAGCAAAATTACATTTCCTGCTGTGCATTATTGCTTATGAACTCTAAATTATTATTATGTTATTGAAATATTAACTGTAGTGTTTGATTCTGCATTAGTTTATGGTTTCTTTAAAAAGAGAATGGTTTTGCTGGAATATGCCATAGGAATACCACTAAGCATGTACGTAGAACTAAAAAAAAAGAACCCACTATTCTTTTTTTAAAGAATATTCTTTAAATTAGGCAAACTGAATGCAGATTTGTAGCAACAGATATGAAAAAAATAATAAACCTTCTGTAAGGATTACTGAACTGAATGGAAGGCTTGATCTTGTTTAATCACATAATCACTGCCATTTGGACTGGAAATTACCAGAGCAAATAATGCACTGCACCCAAAGGGAGTCATAACGCTGCAGAAAACAACATCAAATCTTTGCTGAAATTACTGTAACTCTTTGGAGACCCAGGAAAAATTGAAGTGATTTTCTACCCTTTCTTATTGGTATAATATGAGAAGAGAACATATCACAGGAAGAGAGGAGGGGTTGAGAGGTGGAGCAGAAGCTGATTCTGCTTTATTGTTCTTGGAGTATTTGTTCATTGTGATCAACATCACCACATTTATTGGAAAAGAAGATGACCGCGCTGATTTCAATGAACTGAAACATTAATAGATAATATCTCAGAAAGGATACAGATTTCCCTCGATAAACTTTTAGAAGATGATGAGAAGTTTTGTTTTTTTTTAAACTTTTAGCTGCATAGACCTTATAGAGTTTGAAGGCAAGGAAGACAACATAATTGCGATTACCAAAATGAGAATAGAAAAAAAAAAAACCAAATCAAGAAAAGGATCTGGACATGGAACAGCCATGACAAGAAATCCTGCTTAGGGAATTTACAAAGTAGGCTGGTGAAAGCTTTGAAGACACCGTTTAAATGCCAAAGAGTGATAAAAGATCAAATCCCGAGATGGGTTTGAAGGTCAAGATTGTGTAGAGCAAACAGAAGGAGTATAAAGTTGGACTATTTGACCAGAAACAAACTATTTGTTTTATATTTCTGGAAACTCCTAATAAACGTTTTGTTGAACTAGGACTGAAAGTTATTATTTCTGAATTGTACATAGATAAAAATTAGGCTTTGGAGGGAACAGTTTTTTAAAAAATGTATCTTTAAACACAAATGAAAAGTTAGTATATTAGCTTATGCTCTGTATGCCTTTTTTTCTTTTCTATTCTTTTTTTCCTTGTTCTTTTATTCTGCCCTTTCTGCCATTTTCTCTTCTAGTTTAGTTTGTATTTAGTTTGTATAGAAGTATTTATTTCACTAAAAATAAACTTAGCTGAGAAGAAAACATATTGTAGTTAAATGTTAAGAAAAACTGTCTACTTCAAGAATGTTCCCTTCTATTGAACATATTCAAGCTAGTGCTAGATAGTTGCTTTCACATGCCTTGATTGAAACCTAGCTTTGATTATAGATGTGGGCTAATAGCTTTCCAGCCTATCAAGATTTGGCTTGCTTCCTTGCTTAGTATCAATGCCACTCCATATTCATGTTGATCTTGAAATCTGGAATGATAAGAATCGCTGGAAAACGTTTGCTGCCCAATGTGCTCTGCACAGGACCTGATGATGATGATGATGATGATGATGATGATGAATGCTAGATAGTCTGCTGTTAAGATACTTTAATTAACATTTTTGGTCCCTTCACTGATAGGTAGATTGGGCTCAATGGTCTAATTGCCCCTTCTTGCAACAAGACAATAAATGCTAAACCTGAAAATTGCATCCTATCCTGTCATAGTTGTTAGTTGATTTCTAGTTAGTTGATTTCAAGGCAAGACATAAATCCATGTTTCTGAATCCCAAAATGTGGGTTGAACTCAAATCAGGGGACTTTAAAATCAGCCTAGGGATCCTCAGCGACCCACCCAGAACATCTCACTCTGGTGAAAATTTTGTCTTATTTGTTAGCTTTCAAAGAATCGTACAGCTTGTTTGGCATGTTTGCTGCAACAGACTATGAATGAATTTAAATTGTTTTCTGGGAAGTATTTGAATAACACGCATTTGTTTAGGGAAGTCTGGCTCATACAAAAGGTCAATTATATTAAATCATGACAGATGCTTCTAGAGCAGGGGTGTCAAACTCGCATCATCACGGTGTCATCATGTGACGTATTGCAACTTTTTTCCCTTTGCTAAACCGGACGTGGGCGTGACCAGCGCATGACAGATCTGCCCCGCCCCCCAGCCGTGAGTTTGACAGCCCTGTTCTAGAGAACCCTTTATAGCAGGGGTGTCCACACTTTTTGCAAGGAGGGCCGCAATTGGCCCCCAGCCGGACCAGTTGAGAGAGTCCAAAGTTTCCCACCACATACCATTCTGCATACCTGCTTTCCTTTCTTTCCTCAACAAGACTGTCTAAAAAACCCACGTGCGTTCCCTTTAATTGCAGAGGTCAATTGTACCACTTTTCACCGAAACAATGGTGTTTAAAGTTTGAGAACCTTTTGAAAGCTCAATGTTTCTGTATAAACATGACCTAAAGCAGGGGTGTCCAAACTTTTTGCAAGGAGAGCCACAATTGGCTCCCGGGCTGGACTTTGGACATGCCTGCTTTATACGAATTAAATGAATAGTTACCAGGAAACAAGAGATATGGAGTTAAGTACACACTAAAGTTAGTGCAGGGCACATCTTTCTAGTGTTAAATGGCCTGGCCTTGCCATTTGTGCAGGTGAACAATATAAAAGTTAGTGGCTTTTATTTAGTCCTTTGTATTTTTTTTATTCTGTCCAAAAACCTTATAAATAAATCAATTTTCTGCTAGCAGTTTGCACTCATTGCAATTAGGTATAAGTATTTTGCACTGCAGATGCCATACTGAATACTGGTGCAATTAACAAAAAAACAAAGCCAGGGCCTTTTTTCTTTTGGGTGTGATGACAATCACTTTAATTGGCATCTGCTACATGAAAATTTTCATCCATTTCCTTTTTGACTAGAAAACTGTTTCTTTTTTTGGATTCTTCATTATGGATCAGCAACATAGTTCAATGGCCAAGATCTTTGTCTTCAAGCATTTATCATTCCCATCAGCTAAAGTGTGAAGAAAAAGACTGAGCTCAAAGAAGGATATTAAATTTTTTCATTTCCAGCTTTCAGTCATTGCACCTTGTCATGTTGCCTATGTGTTAATTTTAATTAGATTCAGTTTGAAATGAATCAATTTCACACTATTGTTCACGAAGATGGTTCATTTACAGAAACCAGACTTACCATTAATAACAGTATGGACAACATGATGAACTGTGATTAACTGAGAACTTTCAAACCAACAACAGGAGGGAAGTGGAGTGAAAGAATACAAATATCACTGGGCTGGCTCTATTGACAAAGGGAGGACTGACAACATAGCATCCACAAATTTCTTAGACGTCGTAGTGCCCTAATGCTCAATAGCTTCAAAATATTCAATCAAAATAATCTTTAAAAATGGTGAACTAGAACAAAAAACTTCAAAATTTTCATGGTCTTGCATGAGATGTCATGAAATCCCGTGGATGAGATTTTTGACATCTTCTAAGATTTGATGTTCTCTTGGGATTCAAGATTTTTAAAACTTTTATAGGTAGTGCTCAAAAAATTAGCGATGTTATTGGCTTAGAAAAGTTGTTAAGGACTGTGTTAAATTTTGGTTTATTATAATATCTGAAGATACAGTGGCCTAGAGGCGGAACTCTCGCTTCCCAAACAGGAGGCTATGAATTTGATCCTAGACAGCGGCAGATATTGCTCTCTCTGGATGTAATGAGTAATGGTCTGCTGTGAACTCCGCATAGGTGTCAGGAAAGGCATCCGGCCAGTAAACACTTGAGCTCCATTCAGTTGCACCAATGCCACCCAGATGCAAGGGATTACAGGGTTGTTACAAGAAAAATATTAATATCTGAAAGTAAATATGACAAGGAATACCAGCCTCAACTCTCAAGGGTCGATTTTCTCCAATTGTATGGAGTTTAGGCAAGTACTAAGTACAACTGAGAAAAATTTAGGTGTGCAGAAGTGCCAAAAATAGTTTCTGTGGATTCATGTACCACAGTTGCTTCAGTTAACAAATTAGGCTTGCCAGAGTTAAGCAGGATATAACATCTGTGCATCTGTTTTCAACCTGTGTGTGAAGGAGCCTTCTAGAAGATATGTAGGAAGACAAAATTGGAGAGGAAAAAAAATTAAACAGCTTGCTCCCTTTGATTTGGAAAGCATGAGATGATAGAAATGATTAAAGTGACAGGAAATATTTATGACATCATTCCATGGAGAAATCAGGGGTGTTTGTAATGACAGAAATCAATAATTATATATTTTATGGAAAGGGTTTATAGAGTAATAACAATTAATTATATTTGGGAAAGGCATTTGAGACAGACCTCTTTCTACTCTCTTTAAAATCCTCCTAAAGGTGGCATGATAATTTGGAGAATAAAGCAGAGGGTGGTTCAGAAGGAAGGAAGTGAAGCAAGACTAATTTCATACAGGGCAATAAAACCTATAACATCCTTCCTCAACTTGCTGTGGGACTTTGCTGGAAAGTTAATGACTTAAAGTACAGCACATTTGAAGCAGACTACATTAGAGATGGGGGACCAAAGTAACCTGCAAGTAAGGCCTCCTTGATGCTCTCTGACCTTGGTTGTTTTCTTGCAGACATTTAAAGGTAAAAGTAAAGGTTCCCCTCACATATATGTGCTAGTCGTTCCCGACTCTAGGGGGCGGTGCTCATCTCCATTTCAAAGCCGAAGAGCCCGCGCTGTCCAAAGACATCTCCGTGGTCATTTGGCTGGCATGACTAAATGGCAAAGGCACATGGAACGCTGTTACCTTTCCACCAAAGGTGGTCCCTATTTTTTCTACTTACATTTTTTACATGCTTTCAAACTGCTAGGTTGGCAGAAGCTGGGACAAGTAACGGGAGCTCATCCTGTTACGCAGCATTAGGGATTTGAACTGCTGAACTGCCGACCTTTCGATCGACAAGCTCAGCATCTTAGCCACTGAGTCACCACATCCCTTCTGCAGACATTGAAATTACCCAAATTAGGTAACATCACCAGTGCTACTTTAGTTTGGGTAATGAAATGTCTATAAGAAAACAACCAAGCTCAGAGAGTACCAAGGAACCGTCACTTCAACCCCAAGCTATAAATATTCTCCTTTATTGAAACCTGCATTTGGTCCTATTAGTCAGTTCCAAGCATGATTGCCCAAGTTTCCTACCATGCTGAAGTCTAGAAACCTATGGAATTGCTTTTAAACATCAAAAGAAAACCCCCCAATTGACATGGAAAGCAACCCCCCCAAAGGAAAATCCTTATCTCACTCATTTTGCATCCTTGATTCACCCACTAAGCCCTCAAATCCCCCCAGGCATTGCGGCCCTCTTATTGTCAGAAGCTTGCTCATTCTGTTATAGCAATTTTAGCTGTTTTGGAGAAAGATTACCTGCTGTCTTTATAGTTTCAGACATTACGACTCAGAACTTGGTACTAATCCAAAATGATAAATATTTAGTACGGTATGGAATGGAACTTCAGCACCCATTTGAAATTCTTGATTTTTCACCATAGCAATAGTGACTTCTGCCATGTTATATTTCCCAAAATACAATGTCTATGTTTGTCATAATGTATTGATGAAGCCTTTTAATATATGATTCTTTATTTTAAAGCCAAGGATAATTGGCTTTAAAGAGAAAGAAGAAGGGGTCAAAGCACCAGAGGGCAATGGTTGGAAACTAATCAAAGAGAGAAGCAACCTGGAATTAAGGAGAAACTTCCTAACAGTGAGGCTAATTAACCAGTGGAACAGTTTGCCTCCAAAAATTGCGGGCGCTCCATCACTGGATGTTTTTAAGAAGAGACTAGACAGTCGCTTGTCTCAAATGGTCTAGGTTCTTCTTCCTGAGCAGGGGACTGGTCTAGAAGACCTCCAAGGTCCATTTCAGCTCTATTCTGATTCTGATTCTGATTCTGATTCTGATCACAACTAGGACATGAATTTCCATTGCTAAAAAGGTAATGATCAAACTTGAGCTGCGCCCAATTTTAATACCTTTTTTTTGCCATGGTTCTTAAGTGAATCATGCAGTCATTAAGCAGATGCAGTTTCCCCTATTGACTTTGTTTGTGGAAAGCCATCTGGTAAAGCTGCAAATGGCAATCAAATTACCTGCGGATCAGAGGTGGTATTCAGCAGGTTCTGACCAGTTCTGGAGAACCAGTGGCGGAAATTTTGAGTAATATGGAGAACCCTGGAGTGAGGTGGGAATGGAGATTTTGCAGCATCCTTCCCCTACCATGCCTACCAAGTCACCCCACCAAGCCACATCACGCCCACCAAGCCACGCCCACAGAACTGATCATAAAATTTTTTGCATCCCACCACTGCTGCAGATGCAGCAAATACATGCCGGTTGCCAAGCAACCAAAGTTTGTTCATGTAACCATGTGGATGCTGTGATGGTTGTAAGTGACAAGTACCAGTCATAAGTATTTTTTTCAGGGTTATTATAACTTTGAACAGTCGCTAAATGAATGGTTGTAAACCAAGGACACCTGTATCATCTCAACTCTAATTGATCCCTGGCAGAAAGGTATTATGATACCAATTTATTTTAAGTGTACTTAACAATAAACGATTGTGTTGCCTACTTCTCTAATACATCTCTAAAGACAGACATTTACAACTGGGATTTAGACACAAAAGGGATGGAATTGACAAAGAACAACTTCTAACATGATGTAACAATTAGGAATATCACCACAAATAGAGGGTGATGACCCAGAGCATGGCACGAAAGCAACACAGCTAGAGAACACATTTAACTCTCCTTTATTGCTCCAACTTTGCCCCCAAACATCCTACGTTTACTACAAGTCCTGGAGCAAAGCTCTCATATGCACCTTGGCTGCAAGTAGTCCAGTAAGCCAGGTTAGCCTAAGAGTAACCAGGGCCAGCAGCCCAGCAAGCCAGGCTAGCCAAAGAGTAATCTCCAGGCATCAGCAAGTGCACATGAGGCTTCACAGATTCAACCTTTGTTCCTGACAAATGCCCCTCCCACCAGCACCTCCTTACATCCCAGTCCCCAGGTTTGCCTTGTGAAGGGGTGAGGCACTCTCCTCCCTTGTAGCTGGCTCGGTCTGCATTAGTCTCACCTTCTGTCCGTGCTGTAGTTCAAGAAGGGGTGGTCCTTGCTTTTTGCCTGAGCTCTGTCTCTCCTGCTCCTCCCTATCTGCAAGCCTTTCTAACCCTGAAAAGCCTTGCCCAGGCTGACTCTACCCTTACCCAGTTTCCTCCAAGGCCAACGGAGCCGCCCTCTTGATCTCTATCAGCTCTTGTTCCAGCTCAATTTTCCCCCCGCAGATTCAGACTCTGACAGAGATGTGAAGTAGAGTTTGGATTCCTGAGAAAATTAAACTACACATTTCTTTACCGATTGATAGGGAGGATCTTACCATTTCTATATTTTCAAATATATGATCAGGTATTGAAATGTAAAAAATTCTCTCCCCAAATAGCAAGATAATAGAGACAGGTGGTCTATCCAGTGATTACATGCCCACACAGAAATAACTTACATTTGGGTTTAAGAGATGCTTGATGTTCAACCTTGATGTACATTTAAACGGTCAAGTTAACCCAGGTGAATTTTCCTGGCTTTTTCACACGAATACAGAAAAAAGTGTTCAAATCAATATACTGTACCATACGTACCAAGTTGGCAACCTAATTATACTACTGAAGCGCTTTAGGCTTGTGTCTGATAGTGTAAGTTAAGAGTTTCTTAGCATGGCTTGTATTTAAGCACATTGGATCAATTAAAATCAATTTGACATCCACGCACTTCAGGGCTTGGCTAGTTTCAAATCAATTAAAGTCCTTATGGCTTTATGGTTAGTACCCCCAGGTTATAAAACATTAATGTAAAACTTATTTTTGAACAAAATGGACATGTACAATTCCAGACTTACATTTTGAAAGAAAAAAAAAGCTTCACTGAACAAACACAGAACTATTTTAATTAGGTTTAGCCTTCTCTCCACTCCTCCCTTTCTTTTTTCTTTTCTTTTCTTTTCTTTTCTTTTCTTTTCTTTTTTGATAAGCACAAAGCTATAATTAGGATAGAACTCAGGAGGCTGTGAGTTCAATCCTAGGTAGAGGCAGATATTTCTTTCTCTGGGCACAATGAGAATATATCTTCTGAACAAGTCTCCACATTGGTGTCAGGAAGGGCATCCGGCCAGTAAACACTCTGCTAGTTCTGTTCAGTTGCCCAGACTCCATCCCACAAGGGATTATGGGGTCGCTAAACAAAGAGGATGACAAGCTATAATTAGGATGTGCTGGACAGTTAAGTGAAAATGAGGAAGTAGAGTTAACTAGTCCTCGTTGACCTGAAGGCATCAAAAGGAACAGAACTGCCAAATAAAAATGTAAACAGTAAACAGAGCAGGTAAACAGAGCCATTGGTCTTTGCTTTCATTTGCAAATATAAATCCTAAATCACAGCCCTCAAATCTCAACCATTTCATTGTGTTGAGCTCTGGCACGGTTCCGAATAAAAAACCAACTATCAGAAGGGTTGGAAAATCACAGGGGAGAGTTTCCAGAGGGCGCCCAGCAACCTCTTCCCCTCCCATCTCTACATCCAGATCAGAGCAAACTCACAGGGCACTTGGTTTATATGGCAAAAAGAGAGGGTGAGGTTTATTTATTCAATATCAGCAAAATAGCTAACTGGCCACATGGGATAAAAGGTAGGCAAAACCATAAACAGATAATAATTGACATCCTCCCTCCCTCAATATATTTCCAGAACTGAAAATAATTCTGCAGGTAACTGGCACAGATAGCCCTGTGGGAGTGGCTTTGATTATGCCATGTTTCACCTTTTTTTATATCGATAACAACAGCAGAATAGAGATGGAAAGCAGGACACCAGGTGATCCCTCTTCTATTTTACAACATTAAAGAAAAAATTGACAGATGGGATGATCTATCCAACATTCCCTCCTCGTCAACATTGTGCATCCAGTAGTGAACCTTAATCAATTGTTCACCAGAACATTGTTTCCTGCTCTGCGTCCTGGTGTTTCTCTCAGCCGGAAGAAGCAGTCCCTTGCCTAATGCTTGCTGAGTGCATCTGCCACTGTATCATCGGTTGGATTTACTTTTTATTGCATATTTTTCACATACTGTAGTGGGCTGCCTATGTGTTTGCACATTGTGTTTGGACTGTTTTGTGTCTGCAGTTAGCAATAGCACTTAGACTTATATATCATTTCACAGTGCTTTTACAGCCCTCTCTAAGCTGTTTACAGAGTCAGCCTATTGCCCCCAACCACCTGGGTCCTCATTTTACCCACCTTGGAAGGATGTAAGGCTGAGTCAACCTTGATGTTACACTTCAAGTTATCCTCAGATTATCTAGTTGGGGGCAGTTCTTTCGGTTTGAAATCTAGCAATAGTTTGTGCAGCTTGCAGCTTGTTCTGCAGTTTGTGTTCAGCCTCTATAGATCACAATGTTTTGTTTCTTGCTATGTCTGGGGACAGGTGCAGCCTCATAAAAGAATATATATTCTGTAATTGATTTCTTACCAGATTTATCTCCAGCCTGATCCAAATCTGTACTGTAGGTTTTGAATTATTAGTAAGAGACAAGTTTTAAATTAAAGTCCTTTAATGCGTTTGCCTGATCTTTTTACTACTCCAGTCCTCTTGTGATGGCTCACTAATCTACTCAGCAGTTCAGCTGCACTGGCTGTATCTAATCTACTCCCAATTGCAGTGTATATGAGTTTTCCCACAGCTCCCCTATTCTGCTTATTATTGATAATTGCTTTGGTTCCTTCTTTGTTCAGGTATCTGGCTTCTATGGGCATATATATGTAATCCTTGACTTACAGGGATTTAGTGGTTTACAAGGTTTAGTGACTGTTCAAAGTTAAAATGGGACTGAAAAAGGGACTTATGACTGGTTTCTATCCTTAGGACTTTGCAAAATCCCATGGCCACATGATAAAAATTTGGGCACTTGGCAATTGGCATGTATTTATGACAGTTGCACTGTTCTGGGGGTCATGCGATCACCATGGTAACCTTTGCAGCTGTCTTCCAACAAGGGAAGTCAATGGGGGAAGCCAGATTTGCTTAACAACCGCATGTTCGCTTAACAACTGCAATATTCCCTCTTCATCAACAGTGATTTGTTTAACAACGGTGGTAAAAAGGTTGTAAAATGGGGAACAACTGGCTTAACAGCTGCCTTGATTAGCAATGGAAATTTGGGGCTCAATTGTGGTGGTAGGTCAAGGATTAAACTCTTTTGCCTCATTGACCTTGAGAAAATGTATTAGGCCCTTTTTCTTTTCTTTCTGAATAAGCAAGTACCTTTTTTGTCCTTCTCAATTTTATTTCCAAGATGGAGGCTTAAATGTGAAAGATGTTTCACTTTCACTTCTTCCTTTAAATTGTTCACTGTCTTCAAGTTGTCGCTCTTGTCTTCTTGCACATGCAACTAGAACATCAACATGGCCAAACAATGTACTCTCATCTTCCATGTTTTACTCTGGTATTCAAACAAGGATCAGCTTTCCCTTGTTCAAAGCGCCTGCTGTGGAACTTTTGATGTAGCTGATCAGAGCCCGCTTCAGCTGCTTGCTTTAGCCCATATGTGGATTTTGCAAATTATAGTTTTGTTTCTCTGACTATTCCAGGTCTGGCGTTTGCTGCATGTAGATCACCAGGCAGAAAGATGGTCTTAATTATTTCTAAGAGGTCTGTAAGGGGCATGCATAAGCGCATCAACGTGCCTACTGTCCGGTGGTGGGATTCAAGTCTTTTTACTAGCAGTTCTGTGGGTGTGGCTTGGTGGGCCTGGCAGGGGAAGGTTACTGCAAAATCCCATTCACACCGCACTGACCTGCTT
>JAOYMU010000098.1:116737957-116750653 GCA_025802295.1 Psammodynastes pulverulentus | reverse complement strand
GGTTTCCTGCCTAAGCAGGGGGTTGGACTAGAAGACCTCCAAGGTCCCTTCCAACTCTGTTATTCTATTCTATTCTAGTCTTGGCTATTGCCACTTCATACATGTTTGATGTAACAAAGCTTAGCTCATCCATGATTTCATCTTGAATGAGAGGACTGACCTTATATGCATTATCAAAACTTGGCGGGGCATCGGAGAGTGGTTCCTCTTTCTGAAATGTGCCATTCTGGATTTAAAATGTGGCACCAATCACTGAAGGAGGCCATTCATTACCACAGCATGAACTATCATCAATATGTTGATAATAGGCCGTTAGCTATTTCACTTGGCTGGACAAGTGATGCTGCTGTCAGAGTGCTAATTCAGTGCCTGGAGGCTGCAAGGTTTTGGATAGGAAAGAACCAACTGTGATTCAAGGCTGACAAACAAGGAATGACTTTCGGTTTTGAGGCCTCTTGAAATTTGTGAGATGTTCCATCTTTACTCTTAAAGGGATAGCACTTCTCCAGACAGAGTTGGCGCACAATTGGGAGATCTTCCTAAACTCGTGGCTCCTGCTCAAACAGCAGCCATGGCTGGAGGGGGGCGGGAGGCGAAGCTTTGCACAAAAAACTATTGTATACCAATTCACTGTGAGGAGCCCGTAGTCACATTGACCTATGACTTAGTCACTTCTCAATTGGAATACTGCAATGAGCTCTGATTTTAGGTAGTCTAGAAGGCAGCCCTGTGTGCTTTCTTGTGCATATCAAGGTTCAACTGGATACCCTGTGGCCGTGCATGTTGCATTAGCTCCCAGGATGCTGCTGGGTGGAATTATTATTGTATTGTTATCACCTTTAAAAGCCTAAATGGCCCAGGCCAGGTTTCTTCTGGGAAAAAACTTCCCAAGAGTTTTTCTGACTGTCCCATGAGATTCAACGGGGAGGGCTCTGTCAAACAGTGTCATTTGGTGTGATCTAGGACAGGGGTCTCCAACCGTGGCAACTTTAAGCTGGGTTTTTGGGTTTTTTTGGTTACAACACATTTCATATGGAAAGTAGTTCTGTCATTTGGCATGCAGTGCAGCCTGTTTCCTGGCAAATTGTAGCAATTGCACATTAAGGTAACTATTATTCTAAAGCTAAATGGCATTAGGGGGAATTTGGTAATTAGACCCCCAAAAAGAAAAAAAATGTTTCCTTTCTTCCAACATGCAGCAGTCTGTTCATTGTTTCCATTATTTGTCCATGTAATACTGAACATTTGTTCAGGTAGCATAGTTGTTTCATTCGTAATGGCTATTTTATTTCTGTTCTCTAGAAAACTGAAACTAAGGCTGAAGGAGGCAGTTCCTCTCAGCCCTGATGAGTTCGAGTATGAGTGGGAATAGGTGGGGAGAGAAAATAGTTCCATATAGAATTTCCCCCCATCTATAGTTCTCTAAGCCAGGATGCCATTTAGCAGGCAAGGGCTCTGCTTTTCCTGTAAAAGCATTGCTGGTATAGCAGGCTCCTTTATAAAAGGATAGCTTGCTTAGAGAAGGTTCATCAGTGAAGATTCATTTGTCATTAAGTCTATCCTTGTACACAGGGGTGGGATTCTGACGGTTTGGACCGGTTTGGGAAAACCCCTAGCTCAGACAATCAGCTGGGACCGAACCAGTTTGTTCTGATGATCATGTGGGCCCATCCGCCCACTGTACTGACCTATATCATCTCAGCTGATCACTGCAGCAGAGCGGATTGTCACTCCTCAGTTATGTTACTCCCAGAAGTAACACAGCAGGTAAGGACTTTTGTATTGCTGTTCACACGTGCGTTCAGCTTGTTTGTTTGTTTTGCCAAACATACATTGGATAAGACATATAAGTATAAACATAATTATGAATATATGGAATGAATACAAATAAGAGGGAACATTAGGACAGGGGACGATAGGCACGTTGGTGCACTTATGTAAACCCCTTACAGACCTCTTAAGAAAGGGGTGAGGTCAATAGTAGACAGTCTAAGGTTAAAGTTTTTCGGGTTTGGGGAAGAAACCACAGAGTCAGTAATGTATTCCAGACATTGACCACTCTATTGCTGAAGTTGTATTTTCTGCAATCAAGTTTGATGCGGTTTACCTTTAGTTTATATCTATTATGTGCTCTTGAATTGTTGTGGTTGAAGCTGAAGTAGTCATTGATGGGTAGGACATCGACATCCCTAAACATGACCTGTGGAAAACTCTTACACTTGCCCTCCTTCCTTAATGTGGTTTCTAGCATCAGGCAGGGATGCAAAAGAGGCAAAGGAATGCTGCACCTTGATTTTACTATAATTAGAGCTTGTGTTTGATATGTAACAGTTACTGGAAGTATGTCATGATGGTTCCACTAACCATGCTATCATAGATCTTCCTATCAGAAATTTGGAATCCTTGGAAGTCTATTCTTCCAGCTTCTTGCAAAACCATCTTAAACAAAGCCAAAGACCCAGTAGCCAAAGAAAACAAAACTGGAAGTATTTACAACATACAGTGTGAGATTTGGAAAACAAAAACCCATTGTACTGTACATATTGGAAGAATGTAGCCATGAGCATCAGTTGAGTCAGACGTCATGATGAAAACCCATTAATTTCATGACATACAGACCAGTTCTAACAGATTCAGCTGGAAAGCTGTAGGCATTTTAGATTAACCCAGATCCTACAATGCAAAACATAAAATGTTAGGATTGATAAATCAGACTTTTAGAAATCTGTTAGGAGTCACTCAAAAAGTTAAAGAAAAGATATATGAAGAGCACTTCCTCCCTTACCACATATCTATGAACCAAATAAATAAGCAAAACCAGCATCTAATCAGTATAATATGCACCAGACAATAACATGTTAATCAAGGAAGAAACTATACTACCAATCAGTACATCCTGCTCAATCCATTCAAGGTGGTTAGACAACTTTCTATATCTAAACAGACAACAAACCTCACCTCCCTATGTTAAAGTATTCAAGACCTAGTATGGTTGTAAAACATTTGCAAAAAAAAAACATGGAGTCTGACTCAGAGTAGACTGAATGTTTGTCTCTTCTGCAGCATAGCAGGCAAGAACAAGATTCACCAACACAAGGATCTATTGCTAAACACAAAGACATAAAAATAATGGAACCTATATTATGGTATCATAACAAGGACCAGCCTTTTATACTTAAGTTGCAATGCTGTGTAGAGACATTTTGTTGCCCTGTACCAGAGGTGATATTCAGCAGATTCTGACCAGTTCTGGAGAACCAGTAGCGGAAAGTTTGAGTAGTTCGGGGAACTGGTGGTAACCTTCCCCCAGGAGTGGGGTGGGAATGGAGATTTTGCAGTATCCTTCCCCTGGAATGGGTGGGAATGGAGAGTTTGCAGTATCCTTCCCCTGGAGTGGGGTGGGAATGGAGATTTTACAGTATCCTTCCCCTGCCATGCTCACCAAGCCATGCCACGCCCACCAAGCCACACTCACAGAACCTGTAGTAAAAATTTTTGAATCCCACCACTGCCCTGTACTTGCCAATAAATCCACAGCAACACAAAATCTTTAGTTGTGACATTTTTAATTCTACACTGGAAGTTCAATGGCAGCAACAAGGTACAAAGCATGCAATACCTACATACACATATCAGAGTTCAATCATTTTAGTAGTCTTTGCATTTATACAACAATAGGATTAACAATAGCATCTCTTTATATAATCTCTCTGTTAAATTAAAAATAACACACATGCAAACATCAATTCTAATTGCAGGGCTTGGAACCTGCAACATACCTACAATGAGGCCATTAGACATAGTTAGGTTTTGTTCTGGTTGGGGCATTTTAGGATCAGAATGTTTTAACAAGGGCAATTATTGGGATAGAGAGAGATGACAGCTCTATCTGTAAACAGGAGCAGGGATCCAAAAATGCTTTGATCGTTTGTATGGGATTGTGGATTATCTTGTTTTACGTTTTTTTTTTTACTCCATCTAACTGCTCTCACAAGTGTCAGTTTCTGCTGGGTTCTTTGTTAGTACCTGGAATGAAGTACAGTAATTTATATGATTGAACTATTAATCTGAGCTCACTGCTCAGAAGTAATTCAGGTTTCACTATGGACAAGAAACCAAAAGGTACTAGGGATTTATTTAGAAAAATACTGTAATTGCTGTATTTCAATTTGCTAGTAAATGGAATAAAAAGTTATTGCTTCAATAGTAAAGTTATGCTGCCAAATCTTTACTTCGCTTAGCATAGAATAAAAGTTATGTTTATAGTGCACTGCTACACATTACTCATTGCTAGATTGTGACATTGAGTTTTTAGTTATTTTATCCAAGGACGGATGAGACCATCTTAATGTGAGCATGTCTTAACATTGTAACTGGCAAATACAATATTTTCAAATGATTGTTAGATGTAGTCCCTGTTGTTTGAGCCTCTTCCAGATTAACACTAGTAGCACAAGAACATAGGCAGCAAATAAAAACAAAGCAAGCATGCTTTCAGCTTCAGAAGCATCGTGTTTGCTCGTCTGTAAATGTAATGAACGATTCATTAACTGAAACTAATGCAGTTAATTTAATCATGAGACACCCTCATTATTATAACGTATGGAAGTGTCTTGGTTGTGTCTCCCAAAGATTTCAATGATTTAGAATAGAATAGAATAAAATTCTTTATTGGCCAAATGTGATTGGACACACAAGGAATTTGTCTTTGGTGTATATGCTCTCAGTGTACATAAAGAAAAAATAAAATACATTCATCAAGAATCATAAGATACAACACTTAGTGATAGTCATAGGTTACTAATAAGCAATCAAATCATACTAGGAAACAAATAGAACAATATAAATTGTAAAGATACAAGCAACACGGTTATAGTCATAAGTGGGAAGAATAGGTAATAGGAAGGATGAGAAGAATAATAGTAATAGTCTTAGTAAATAATTTGATAGCGTTGTGGGAATTAGTTGTTTAGCAGAGTGATGGCATTCAGGAAAAAACTCTCCTTGTATCTACTTGTTCTGGTGTGCGGTGCCCTATACATCGTTTTGAGGGTAGAAGTTGAAACAATTTATGTCCAGTGATTTTCCAAATCACTTGCAATGGAATCCTTCCTGTATGCTGCAGACTTTTGTGACTGTGCACCAAGACACTGGAAGCGGGCTCTCTGCAGCTGAAGCTACCTGAACTTGCTTAGATTTATTGGACTTCTATTGTGACCATTAAGATTCCTACTTTTTTCAAAGTAGTATATACAGTAGGTAGTCCTCAACCTATTTAGTGACTATTCAAAGTTACAACCGGACTGAAAGAAATTGATTTATGACTGTTTCTCACACTTAACAACCATGGTCACATAATCAAAATTTGAACCCTTGGCAACTGGTTCACATATATGACGGTTGCAGTGTACCAGGGTCATGTGATTGCCTTCCGACAAGCAAAGTCAGTGGGAAAGCCAGATTCACTTAACAACCATGTTACTAACTTAACAACTGCACTGATTTCATTTAAAACTGTGGCAAGAAAGGTTGTAAAATGGAGCAAAATTCATTTAGCAAATGTTTCACTTAGCAACAGAAAAGTTGGGCTCAGTTGTGGTCACAAGTTAAGGACTACCTGTATTTTCTCTTCCTAATAATCGATGGCAGGAAATAAACACGAATCAACAAATAATTCAGTAGTATCAGATCTTCTGGAACCTTGATCCTTTGGCTGTAGTTTTCCCTAATCTGATGCCCATAATCCAATGACCAATGACTATACTCTTTGGTAATTCTGGGATTTGTAGTTCTACCTGTTTGGTAGACATCAGGTTGGCAAAGGAAGATTTGGAACAAGGATTGCAACTCACACCTCTTGTGCTTTGAGAAAGTACAACCGACCGTATTCTAATATTAGCAGAGTCCACTAATTCTCACACCATCCCAGCCATAACTTCCACATTACTTGTGCATCAACCACTGGTGCTGCTTTGTGTAGCCAGAGAAATCAGGCACTGGGTCTAGTTTCCAGAGTGGCATGTTGACTTTGGTATATTAAGTGCACAGCTGGATTTTTTTTTGTCTGCTTGAATCATTGTAAGAACACCCTGTTTTTCTGCCAAAGGAACTTAAAAAGGGACTGAACTCATCTTACCTGTGATTTAAAGTGCCTACATAAATGACATAGTATCCTCTGTTCCAAAAGTTATTTTTTTATTCCTGTTGCTATTCAGATTGCTTCCCAGATTTTTTAAAAATTTGCTCCGTCCTTTTTAAATTCACACACGCTATGAGGAAATAAAATCCATTTATCTCCAGATAGCAGTCTTCTACCATTGCTCATTTTATAGGATTGGCCATTAAATGGCTGATTAGTTCTGTGTCTTTTATAAATATTTCAAGAGCTGCAATCTTTTCCAAAGGCTTGCAGAAATTTGTGTTCAACGTCTATTATCTATAGTGTTTCAGCAGATCGTTTTCATTGCATGCATCTGGATTTGCTAAGATTTGCAACCCATTTTAATAGTATTTCAGTGGTTTTGTTGTATATGGAGGAGATAGTTCATTGTATAGAATTGTATCAGGGTATTTATGTTATTCCTTTATCTTTCTATTAGTATTTTTTATTCTTCACGTCACAGGTAAATTATAAACAGGTGTTTATGTCATAGCAGACCAAATTGCTTGAATCATATGGCTATTTTGCTTTAAAATGAAATTATAATAAATGTGTATACTATTCTCATTAAAATAATTTAGGACATCTTCAAGCAGAATTGAGAGAATGTTATCATTACAATTGTTAGATTAAACAACCAACAATTTTTAAGCTGAGCTGCTTGAGGCAGAAATACTGGAAAAAAGTGTATCAGCCATCTCTAATTCCCACTGAAGAGAAGTAAACTGACTCAGGCACTAGGGAACAAGTTCTGTCTTTCCCAATGTCATTTCAGGTCTTGCAGGATCACCCCAACATACAAGATCAGATCATTTTGGTTTGTGGTAGACGTTTCTGTAGCATTAAGAGAGAATCTGAGCTGAGCCAATAGACTTGTTTGAGAATGAGATTTCACACTGGGAATAAACTTCTTACAAAATGGAAATCGAAAATTAACAAGTGAATGTAATAGTTACTTATTTTTTTATGAAGTTTGTGAGATATATTACACTGGGGTCCCCATACCTGGGCCTTGGCCCACTATCGGGCTGCAGCCTGTTCAGAATCAGGCCGCGCAAGTGGTAGGTGAGCTCTTGTGTTGAAAGTATCTTAATTGCATATTCAGTTGTAGCCATTTAAAAACCATTGTTTGTCCTGTTAGCATGAAAATCCTTTCTCTCTTTATACTCAATGTACAATTACAGTCTTTGTTCAACAATAATAGTTGGGACTGTCAAGTTAGTCGTTAAGCAAAGTGGTCTCTAAGTGAAACTGGGACTATGCTTATGATCTTACTTCAGCTTTCTTTTGCTTTCCAGACCTGTGAAGATCAAAAATATGGCAAAGTGATTTTTTTCATCACCATTGTAACTATTGAGTGGCTGCTAAATAAGGAAGTCACTAACTGAGCATTACTGGTTTAGTGCAAACTGAAATAAAAGAGTTTATCGTGATGAACACCAACCAAAACCATGAGCATCAGTCAATTGCCAAAAAGCTCACATAGAGATCCCAC
Source organism: Psammodynastes pulverulentus (assembly GCA_025802295.1). Taxonomy (NCBI): domain Eukaryota; kingdom Metazoa; phylum Chordata; class Lepidosauria; order Squamata; family Psammodynastidae; genus Psammodynastes; species Psammodynastes pulverulentus. The sequence goes on along the minus strand of JAOYMU010000098.1, from coordinate 116,742,998 downwards.
TGGGTAGCCACAGAATGGCCAGTTCACCGTCAGGATTCCCAACTTGTCCCTATGGATCAATTTAATATCTAAGCTACCTCAAGAGCAAAGTCCCTGGTCACAAATAAGCTGTCTTTCATTATCAATTGCGATCCCCTTAGGCTAGTTCTGCCATTGAGACTAATGACCTCAGTAATAAGTAAATACATAAATAATGAATGAATGAAGATATTTTAGTTAATGCAAATTGCCTCATGCACACATTCATTTATTTACACTTACATCACATCTGGTTCTAGATGACTTAAAACCTGTACATTTTACAATGGTTACAAGGGAGCTGGTTCTGAGCCAGCCAAAGTTTTGAAAAGTGACCATTCTTGTCATTTTCTGATGCAGCATATTGATCAATGGTAATAGGTGACACTGCTCTTAGTGAAGGCAGCCTTTATAGCTTTTACTTTCTGAGCAAGGCCATAAATACATACATTTCATTATGCTTTTGCCATTATTCGCTCATCATTCACCTGAAATTATCCTAAGTCTACGGTAGAATCCATTAGGTTTTCAGCTTATAGTTCACATGATTACAAAGCATACCGTAACACGGTCGTAAAATGTCTTGGATGACTGACTGAGATGCAGCTATTAGTCAGTATTGGTCATTTTCTTTCCTTTGACATAATGGCAAAACTCATCTTGGTGATTGTGAGACTGGATAATCTTCTCTCCTCATCAGTTAGAAAGCCTTTCCTACGGTGCAGGTTAAAATAACGTTTTGCTTTGCAAGTGGAAGAAAGCTGTTTTCCTGACATGAAACGTCTGAGGGATGCTTCATCTGCTCTTTCAAACAAACAAAATAATTGAGATTAAATAGCTACAAATATTTTAAGTTGAACTTTGGACTGACAGTCTCCCATGTAGTAGCATTTGTACAGCAGGCCAGAGAGGGAAATGATCCCTGAATATAGAGCACAAAACTGTAGGGGGGAAAAATCGGTAGAAAAACCACAAACTTACTCTACACTCAAAATTAGTAAGGATAATTGATGAAAATGGTATTTTCTAATATTTTGCCCAAAGTATTTTTTCTCTATCAGCTGATGTTTAAAGAGGGCTATTAGTAAGTGTGCAGCATTTCCCCATATAGAGCAGGTTATAAATAAGCAATCAAACTGGCAACTAATATCCTGAAGCTAGGTGATATACTAAATAATGTCATCACATTTTACTGCCTTTTCTGAGTGATCAGTTCTAGCTGTCAATAGTGCCTCAGTAAATGTCAAGCTTTACTTTTCATTATGTTTTAGAATCAGAGGCAACAAAAGATTATTTTTTTTATTATTTTCATTCCTTACCTTTGTTCCCTTTGATACAGATTTATATCGTATCAAATAGATTTCTGCATAGCTGATTCCCTCGTCTGCAAATGTTGGTATCTAGGTAGCATTTTTTGCAGACCTAGCTATAATATTTTTATTTCCCACCTTCATCCAATTTTATGCTTTCAGGTGTCTCTGGTGCTTTTCCAACAAAGTGGAGTTGGATTTTGTTTCTGAAAGGTGGGGAAAATAATGGAAAGGACACCTTTTTGCTGTTAGAACCTCAGCTCTATAAATAAGCAGACGTGCTTTGCACCAATCTGGGAGTGAATTATTTTTCATTCTGGAGCAATTTGCGTGAAATCTCACTCTATCCTCCCATCATCTTCAAACAGAAAAATATCATAAATATGCAGCACTCTTGTTATGAAGGAAATGAGACTGAAATTTGAAAGAAATAAACAGTCTGAATTGAGCATTTTGTGCATGAAGGAAGGGATAAAAAATAAAGAATAGAAAGCTACAGTTGGATAAATACATGAAAGAGAATTTTAAAATAATCTGTTGATCAGGGAGAGTATTATTGCACACAGAATCCCTCAAAACGAAGGTTTGACAAGATGTGAATACTGACAGAAAACCCTGCATTTTTATGTATTTCCCCATCTTTTCCCCATTTACTCTAGGACAGACAGAACCTGGGGGTGGAGTCAAAAGAGAAATTAGCCTGGAATCTTCCCATAAGAAGTCTAAGTCAAATCCCACTTGGATTCTGTTAACTGTTATGTAGTGCTAATTTAGTGCTGACCATTTGTTAACTGGAAGCGAAATAAAAGTATCAGCACTATCTTTATTGTAAAGATACAATATTAAACAGAATCTTGCCCTTGACTCTTTGTTCCATCATGCACGAATCTATTTATTGGAGCTTAGTGCAGCTTCATGTAGGATTTTACACATAGGCAATTGTACACTGCCCAGATTCATTCTGAGAGTAGATGAACAGTATTTAAGTTTGATGAATGAATGATGAATGAATGAATGAATGAATGAATGAATGAATGAATGAGACACATATGTCCCATGTTCAGGGAGGCAAAACCACTTTGAACTGTCCCATTCCAAACCAAAACTGATCTCGAAGCTAAAATCACTTTTTATGCTGATCTGGATCAGTCTTAATATTTCTCAATTGTGAAGTCATGTAGTTAGTCTCTGTTGTAGTGTGGCCCACTTTGAAGTTAATACTTTACGCATGTATTCTTGTTTTCCTCTAGATATGAGCTCAAACTACATCTGCTCCTCTCAGAGATCATTGGTCCTGATTACCAACTCCTAAAACTTTGCTCAGTTAGAGGCAGCATATATCCAACATTGGTGAATCAAAAAGAAAAACAGGGACTTAAATTGGAAATCTTCAGGAATAGTTGGGTTGTAGAATAAACTAGGAAGTTGAAAAAATTCTAAATAAAGGCAATGATAAACTTCCCTTGTATTGTGGGCAAGAAAATGGCACAAACATATCCAAGTATTTATCATGTGTCAAGGTTAACTCAAGCATTATCTTTTTAAAATTTGCATGGGGATTAGAATTTCCCATGAAATCCCAACTCACTTCATAAATTTGGCATGTCCTAAATTTTGGAGCATATTCAGCTTTGTCATGGATGATCAACACTACCAGCCACGATTAAGCAGACACAACTTGTGTAGTTAGTTCAGAAGCAATCCATTTGTTCTGGGATCAATAGTATTTAAAATGTAGACTCTGAATGAAGAAATAAGAACAGAATAGAATAGAAAATAAAGAATAACAGAGTTGGAAGGGACTTTGGAGGTCTTCTAGTCCAACTCTTGCCCAAGCAGGAATGAGCTGCAATGTGAATATATGTCCACAGAATCAATGGAGGTTGATAACTAAAACAAGGTATTACATTGTTTTAACAATATTCTTAAGCAAGAGCTTGTTGCTATCGTGCAACACAATAAATAATTAAAGCATTTGTTCCAAGTTCTTTAAGACATAAGTTTTAAAGAACTTGGAACAAATGCTTTAATTATTTACCAATTTTGTGGACCACATTGATTTTAGACTTTACAAATGTGATGAAAAATAGCTTTTTATTTCTTGAGTTTGGAAAAAATATAACTAAAGATAGGATGTTTTCAGTTCTGATTTCATTTTTTTGGTAATCAGTTAATGTCAACATTTGAGGCTATATTCTTGTAGAGTCCACTAATCTCAATATGGAACCAATCATTGTGAAGCTTTTAATGTGATCTTCTCTAGAACGTGTTTTTTTAAACAATTATTGTTGGATTTGCTTTTTTGAGAGGTCTTTGTTCAGATCCCCACTTATTAACAAAAGCATACTATGCTGAAGGATGGCTTATCCAAAATCTCAAAGCCAGCGCTCCCTGTTGAAGACAATAGAATTCGTCCCGAGTCACCAGTCTTGCTGTGACACCTGGGAGGCCCACTTTCCCATCTGATTGAGTACATACTGGAAGGGAAGGTCACAGAGAGTTCATTTTGACAGAAGTGCTCTTCCCCTATTCTTAATGGGGCTCCCTGTTGCAAGAGTCCACCGTAGCAAAAAAACATAAAGAGGACGATTTGTCAAAAGAGTTGTTTTAAAAGTCCTCTAACTGATTAGTCATCTAAAACCATGGTGAGAATGGCTGTCAAGAGAAGAAATTTGTCTCAGAGTGATGCTGATACTACTAGAAACAGTCTCATTCACTCTAACAATTAATGAAGCTCCTCAGCTTTCTTAATATTCAAGATATATTGCTATGTTTTGTTGCCAACATAGATTCTCAATATAAAATAGATTGAAGGTGTGTTTTGTTCTTTCTCAAGACAATCTGTAATTAAGATGGGATGGGAAGAATGGGGTTAGTTTTAATAATCACCACTTAATTATAAGCCAGAGTATTTACAAAATACAGAATAACAGAGCTGGAAGGGCGGTCCACCAGTCCAACCCCCTGCCCAAGAAGGAGACTCTATACCATTCAGGACAAATGATTGTCTAATCTCTTCTTAAAAATCTTTAGTGATGGAGCATCCTTAACTTCTGAAGGCAAACATCCCACCAATTAATTGTTCGCATTGTCAGGAAATCTCTCCTTAATTCTAGATTGGATCTCTCTTTGGTAAATTGACATCCATTATTTCTTGCCTTGCCCTCCAGTGCTTTGGAGAATAGGTGGTCCCCTTCTTTATGACAGCCTCTCGTTGCTATATTCAACAATTTGATGGAAGCTCTGATGTAAAATGGTCAAACAGGTGATGGCTTCCTAGAGTAGTGTATTTTATTGAGTGAGTGCTGAGTCTATAGCCAAAGGAAGGCTGAGTTTAGAACAATTTCCATTCTGCCCAGCAGTATCTGCATATACTGAAATGTCGTTGTGGCAGCATTGCATAATCTTATGTGCCATTTCAAGGCGACTTACTGGTGGATGTTCATTTCTAGAAATGCACACCTCCTCTTCATGCTTTTTCCAGGAGTTAAAACAATACAGTTAGTAAAAATGGGATATCAGAATGTTAAACAGTGATTCGCCCCACTTTTCTTTATCCTTTATAGGATGAACAGCCCCAAGTAAAGATATTATGAAGTGACTGTGACTTTTATACCTCCAAGAATGATTCTGTAAACCAGGGATGTCCAAACTTGTCAACTTTAAGACTTGTGGACTTCAACTCACAGAATTCCCCAGCCAGCTATGCTGGC
>JAOYMU010000098.1:116683350-116697683 GCA_025802295.1 Psammodynastes pulverulentus | reverse complement strand
GGAGGACCCACAGTGAAATTATTTAAAGTTCCTCGGGGCGGGAGGACCCACAGTGAAATTATTTAAAGTTCCTCGGGTGGCCTGGTACCGTTTGATCCATGGACCGGTACCGGTCCGCGGCCCGGGGTTTGGGGAACACTGTTCTAGAACACAGTTTTTCAGTAGTTCCAAGAAGGTTCCACACCCATTCATACTATTCAGGTGACCCTAAGTGCACAAATATTCCTCCAAGTGGCCTCAATGACTCTCAGAAAAAAATGCTAATGACCAGATGAGTGCAAGGAATATAAATCCTTCCATCCTCCACAATTCAGTGAGAATTGAAGAAGCTACAGAGAAGCAAAAGCAGAGATGGTATTCAGCAGGTTCTGACAGGTTCTGGAGAACTGGTAGCAGAAATTTTGAGTAGTTTGGAGAACCGGCAAATCCCACCTCTGACTGGCTTCGCCCCCATCTATTCCCTGCCTCCTGAGTCCCAGCAGATCGGCTGGGTCTTCTTTGGTTGCCCTGCACAGGAGAACAGAGCTGGAAGGCAGGTCAGTGGGGTGGGGAGGGAATGGAGATTTTGCAGTATCCTTCCCCCAGGAGTGGGGAAGGAATGGGGATTTTGCAGTGTCCTTCCCCTGCCACGCCCACCAAGCCACACCCACAGAACTGGTAGTAAAAAAAATTGAATCCCGCCACTGCCCAGGATATGTTCCTTTCTCACAACTCACAGGATTGTGGAATTGGAAGGGACTGTGAGAATCATCTAGAGCAGGGTTTCTCAACCTTGGTTAGTTAGTGTAGTTCACTTTATTGTCATTGCACCTCGTACAACGAAATTGAATACCTTCTTCAGTGTACATGATGACTATAAAAATAAAATACAAACACAAACACACCTCCTTCGCATTCTATACATTGAATTGAAAACCCCTGATACTGCATTCATATTGCACTATACAGCAACTTTACAATGTGTGATTAGAGGTTTTTTTGTCTTTCTCCCTTTGCAAAGTGTCCAGTTTTGGAAGTTCCCCAATTTCATGTTCAACGTACTGTAATTGGACATTTATTTTTCTAATTGCTTTTTTCTTTTGTAGGACTGGCTCGGCTCCTCCACAGGACTCAAGATGTCACAGGAAATGGAAGATACCATTGGTAGGTGCTCTTTGGGGCATTCAGATTCCTTGTTTCTGATCCTTGATTATCTAATCTTTGAAGCTGGGGCTTTTCGGCTGAGTTTTGAGAATCTTCTATTGTGCTGCACAAACAGCATGGTTATATTTTGAATAGGCTAGCTATTTTTATTACAATTTGATACTTCATCGAGGTGTGTTGTTGGTGACTGAAGAACTGACTTGTTGCCAAAGTAGCTTTGAAACATGAATTCTTTGCAAGAAAGTTGCTGTTGCCTTAATTTTATTACCCTGTTTACTTTTGCTTTTTATACTTTATAACAAATCCAGAAAAACAAATGTCCTATGCTTTGTGTACAGACACAAAGGTCTGTGTAAAAACCTTAGCTTTTAACATATTGCAATTATAAATTAACCAGGTATTATTACACAAAAATAGTTAACTTTTTTCCTAATGGGCAGAAGAATGAAGCTGATCGTTCAATTTATTTGTGCCGAGAAAGCTTAAGTTTTAGATATATCTATCTGATTATTTGGTAAGTTGGATCAAATGCTGTGAATCCAATGCCTGATCCTATACACGAATCTATATTGGTAATGGTTGTCAGGAAAAAAATTAGATACTATATACTGCTTTACAGGGCTTTTTTTCCGCCGGAACTCGGCGGTACTGCGTTCCGGCACCTTTTCAGAGTCCGCGTCACATGGTCCGTCTCGACCAATCGCGCGCTATCATTTCCTGGTTTTTTTTAGCGCGACGACGGGGGTGCATTCCGGCACCTTTCTTCAGAGAAGAAAAGCCCTGGATAGGATATACTTCTATGTGCCTTTAAGAGACAATATATATAAATATTTTTAAAAAATTTTGCTGATTCAAATGATCTTTCTACCCACTGTACAAGTCAATCTCAAATGTTTCCTGGACCAATTTCTATTAGGATTCTGTTCTCCTGGAACAAATGGAGATACACTCTCTCTTAGTGGTTTTTTTATACTGTCAGCTATGGTATCTTTCTAGATCATCTGTCAGTATTGTTTTGCATTGCTTCTGTGTAGTTTGTGCACAGAAGATGGTGCTAAGAAATTATTATTCAATACCCATCACCTTCCCTGGCATTTCTGAGGTCTATCATGGCTCCTGTGCTTTTTCAAGTAGCCGCATGGATCTGTGAGGAATGTAATTCAGAGCTCCAAAGATGGCTGCCTTTGCTATGGCCATCTTTATTTCTCCTTGGCCCCTCACTCCCAACAAAGTCATCAGTCCCCCTGAATGTTGCTTAATTTCAATAATAAACTGAATGAAACAGAACAAGCTGAAATTCAAGCAACTTCCCAAGCAGACCGAAGTGCCACTGGCCTGGAAAAAAAAACTGACTTTGAAGAATGAGGTGGAATTTACTCTGAATTGGGTTATACTCCCTCAGAATTAGCAGGTCCATAGTTGATTTCTAGCTGTCTCATAATCACCTCCCCACTCAGCTTCTGACAAGCAAAGTCAACGAGGGAAGCTAGATTTTCTTACTGGCTGCATGATTTACTTAATACCAAGTTGATTTGCTTAACAACTGTGGCAAAAAGTTTTTTTTTTTTTTAAAAATCAGATGTGACATACTTAACAATCACTTTGCTTAGCAACAGAAATTCTAGACCCAACTGTGATCATAAATCCAGGACTATCTGTACGTTGTTTTTGTTTTTATTGTTCCTGCTTGGTTGCAGCTCCTGTATGTTTTTGCATTGCCATCCCCTATTTCTTATGATAAAGCTGTCAATGCATTCAAGGGACAAGTGGTTTTTTTAAACACATAACTTAAAAAAAAAAAAGGCTAGGAGGGAGGGACCAGTCAAGATTACCCAGCTGCCTCAGGGAGAAGTAGAAAATGGATTGTATAGTTCCCAGTTTAGCAACTTAACTATATACCAAGCATCGTAACTACATTACACTGTCTCTCTGCCACATATACATGTAATTGCTTACTATGTATAGTACCTAAATAGAATAAAGAAAAATGGAAGGAGTAAAGAAATGAGGCATATAAAAGACAGGTTCAGATAGATTTGGAAAGAGCGACGAAAAATGAGCAAATGAAGGTGAGGCACGAGAAAAAAGATGCACGGGAAGAAGGATGAATGTATGTGAGGGATGGTAGAAAAAAATATGTGCAGAAAGTGCTACGGCAAAAAGAGAATGAAACCTGGGAAAAAGTGGGAAATTAATAAAAAGAGATATCTGGGTCAGCTGAGACAATAGTGTGCCCTCTTAGATTAACAGAAATATAAAAATGACTTCCAGAGTGACCCCAGCTGGCCACTTCTCGTCCAGAATGTGCAGCCAACCTGGGAATTAATGTATTTCTGTTTTTTTTACACTCTCTGGGTAAATCATTGGTGTCGGTTGCATTTGCAAAAATATAAGACAAAGGCATGCTCAATTTTGTTCCGGTCAAATTAAATGTCATTAACTCACTCAGTTGAGCACATTACTATTTGTACCGCTGTAAAATTAAGTCCAATTCAGTTAGTGGAAGAAATGCTGATTGTGTCCAAAGTTTTATTATTTACCATAAATGAAATGTGAAATGCTAATGCCTGAGGTTTAGTCATGAACTTTTCCTTAAAAGATTCAGCAATTAGGGTGACAAAGCAATCAGAGTTAAAGCATACAGAAACAACCCATGTTATATCGAGTGTAACATTCCGAGATCACTGTTAGCAGAAAAACACTTAAATACTACTTGGTCTAAAGTTAATGAAAACTATGGAAAGTATTCTCTAGCCAAGCCTTCTTAAAATAGGCTATGCAGGAAACTTCTACTATAGGTTTTTTTTTTTAAATGGGATTGGTTCATTAGAGAAGAATTCGTTTTCAAAATTTATTTCAATGAAGAAGAGCTTTTTGATAAATTCTCGGTGGCCTCATAAAATAGTTGCACTGAATCTCATCCTCATTTCAATAGCTGTTCTGACTGAATTTGTTTTGCTTTTAATTGGCGTAAGTCATTGACATTTATGGATTAAATAAACAGTATTGCCATCATTTCTTTGGCTTCACTCCAGGTTAGAGATGGGAACACCTGCAAAAAACCTGGAAAAATGGGAAAAAACCCAGGATTCCCCCCCTCCCATTTTTTCCCCAAACAGCTTTGAAAAAAAAACTGGAAAAAAAAAACCAGAAAAAAAAACCCTTTCCCCCCAATTTTTCCAGGTTTTTTCCCCTGGTGTTCCCATCTCAATTCCAGGTATATGTACAGTATGCATCTGCAACATGCATGGGCATTGGAATTCAAGAAGAATGCTCTGTACTGGAACCATAGCATTACCAAACACAAATTTAATAAAGTAGCTTTTATATCTGTAAGTGAACAAGAGGTTTCACCGTAGTTTTACTTAGGTTAGTCATGGAATATCTACCATTATTATTACAACTCATTAAACTAACTCATATTCATTTCGGAACCATGCGGGGCAAAGAAATTGTTCATAAAAGTAAACAAATTATTAATCATGTAAGTGATTAGATGTGGAGTATCACATGGTGCTTTCTTTGAATTCATTTAGTTCCCAAGCTGGAGTACCCTTTATTACTGAGATTATAATTCCCAGAATTCCCCAGACATGTGAGGTTCAAAAGACTTTGGACGACATATATAGGAAAAGTCTAATTTACAGTGAAGGCCACATGAACCTTGACGGTGGAATAGCTATAGCTATGAGGAAAACTGAATGTGTGGAGTACCAAGGTACCTTCAAATATCTGAGCCTTGTTTTTTAGCAACCGGAAATAGACAATTCTAGCCATATGTGCAGGCTGCCAACCTTCAAAATGCTCAAAAACATACACATCATTTTCTCACATTACCCCTTTTTTTCACAGTAGTAAAAAGATCTAAGTTTAAATCGATGTGTTGCTGTTTTTCCTTGTTCCTTCTTGTGTTCATTTATCTCCCAGTGAAATATCAATAGAACTCGGTATTATGGAAGCTTTCATTCTCTTTTCCCATTGACAAGAGCGTGCTGGATGTCTGACATACCAAATGCATATTAGATTTATCACATGGGAATATTTGGGATGACTGAAACCATCATTTTAGGTATGGAAATAAAATCAGTCATGTGAATCAAGCACAATCCCACTGCTTTCTTGGGGGTTATTTAGATTTATATTAATGTCAGAATCATTGACATCTTGCATCATTTCTTACTAGCAAAAAACCTCTGAACACTATTAGTGAGAAATGAGGTATTTCAAGATGTCTAGCTTGCCCAAGGAATCCAATTAACATGATCACAGAGTGTAAAGCAGATTTAATTTATTTATTTGTATCCTGCCTTTATTATTTTTACAAATAACTCAAGGTGGCAAACATACCCGACACACCTTCTTCCTCCTATTTTTCACACCACCACCACAACAACCCTATGAAGTGAGTTGGACTGAGAGAATGTGACTGGAAAAGCACATTCAGACCTGTAATAATTTGGTAGATTCATTTTCTTAAATAAATAGCTTATCATTTCCATGACCCATAAAGATTTATTTATTTATGAAATTTCTGGGCGGCTTACAAAATACCATAACAAAAATAGAAAATTAAAAACAAAAAAAAATACATTGCCAAAAAGTGGACATCCAGAAACAAAAGCCAACAACCTTTTAAAAGACAACACATTCTGATTCAAAGTCTGGGGATAGGCAGGACAAATCTTGGGGAGCGGTATTGAAAAGTGGCAAATGTTATTACTATTAGCACCCTATATATGGGGTTACCTTCCACCTAGTTTAAAACAGGTTTTTGAAATTGCTAGGCCTAGCCATAAAGATGAATAAGGTTGCATGGATGTACGGGAAGCCCTTGTATTGTGAAGTTCATTAGATGATAATGAATTCAGCTCCCTAGAATTTCTGACTGTGAGGACCAATGTCAATGCAAGCAAAAGGAATTTCATTCCAAAGCAATACAGTACAATACTTTAAGTTTCTCTATGAGTCCAGATCAAAGAGTGCAAAAGCTGCTAAAGCATATGATTGTACCTGAACTTCTCAACTTCACAAAGAAGATCTGTTATTCCGTACTTCATCCTCAGAAAGATTTAGAGGTAATCCTTGATTTATAAGTATAACTAGGATAGGAATTGCCAGCATGAATTGTTGAAATCATATGTTGAGTTGGACCTGATTTTACAGGTTTTCAGGTAGCTGTTAAGAGAATTTTGTGGTGACTAAACGAATCCACCTTCCTGAATGACTGCAGGATGCTGCAACTGGTTGTAAATGCAAGCTGGTTACCATGTTCCCAAATTGCGATCATGTGACCGGGGGTGGTGCAACAATCATGAGTGAAAATACAGGTCATAGGTCACTTTTTCTAAGGTTGCCCTAACGTCAAACTGTTATTAAATGAATAGTCTTAAGTCGAGGACCACCTTTATTAGAAAGTTTGTTCTATTGTCTTTCCTTTTAGCTAAAGGAAGTCTCCCAATTGTAATCCAATAATTTAACCACTATATTCAAAATGGTATATGGAAAGGGTCTCCATCCAACATCAGCAATTTTAAGACTTGTGGACTAAAATTCCCAGAATTCTGGAAGTTGATATTGACTAGTCTTAAAGTTGCCAAAATTGGAGATCTCTGGTATAGAGGAGTGATCTTGGGAGACTGGGTGAAAAGATGCTGTCTAGGGAGCAATCTGTAGAGAGAGCATAGCCCACAATGGCATAATGAATGGAGTAGGGCTAAGGTCTTTAGCCACTTTCCCTAAGTTATAGGACTATAAAGGTGATAGTGGGAGAATTGTACTTCAATCTTTCAAGAATCTGTTATAGCTACAATAAACTAAAATGATCTTATATGGTCTTCCTTCCTATCTGGTCTACCTGGTAAGGCTGACCTTACCAGGTAGACCAGATAGTCTCATTAGTTCCTCTCTTAATATGTGATTGTGAAGTAACATATTTTTAAAGTTAATGCTTCACCTTCGGGCAACTCTGGCCTGATCAATCTTTGCATTATATTGTATTATATAAATAGTTTGCAGAAATTGAATTGCAATGTAGAAACAGTATGTAGCCACATAATCATTTAAAATTGAATCAACATATATAGATGGAGGGAAGATTTGATCTTTACAGTTTCTTAAGAAATGTGCTTGCTCTCTGATTGATCTTGTAACAAGAAAAGGATACATTAATAACAATAGAATAGGCAATTGCTTTTTCACTGAAAGTTCTACAATAAAATAAAGAAATTCAGATGGAGTGGAATTCAGCAGCACCAAATTATGCTTAACTTATTAATGCTTCTTAGGGGTTTGCAGACAGAAAATATTCTTCAAGAATTATTGACCACGTACCTCAAATATACCTGCTATAACTCAGTAGATGAATCCAGATTTTATATGCAGAACCTCCAAGTACAATTAGTTAAAAAGGTCAGGTAGCATGTGGTGATTAGATAGGGCTGGTCTGCCTTGGGTTTATAGCTGAGAAACAATTCTTTCTAAACAGTTCTTACCATCTAATGCTTATCCAGAGTCTTGCAGAGCAAGTATGTAGCTGCTACATCACTATTAGAGGAGACAATATTAGATAAACCTGACTGGAAATAATAGGAAAGGTTCTTTGGTGATAGACAAAGCATTGAGGTGAGGGACTGAGGGAGAAAAAGTCAGTTCAAACTAGCATTTTGTGTCCCGATAATTTCACAACTTTATCTAACTGTGAAGCCAGGTTCAGAAAACAGGTAATGAAGTTATGAAATTAATTTTTAATACAAAATATCTATGTCCGGCATTATTTAAAAGCACAGTTTATGATTCTGTGCTGGTGTGAAAGGGTTGCAAAAATCTGGATGATCACTAGATTAAAATAGAGAGAGAGAGAGAGATACAGAAAAATCCAACTTCTTGCTACTGACAACTAATAATCCTGCGTGTTTGGGGTTTTTTTGCAGCTGAGAAAGGATTAGGTTAAACGCAGAAAGAATATTGTAAAGGAGAAGTCTTAAGAGTGAAAAGTAAGTAATTCAAATGGTCAGTCAAGAATGTAACACAAAAATGAGCTATCTATATGTAACAAGACATCAATACTATGAAGCCATGACTGAGAAACAGAATGATAGAACAGACCATTAAGGCAATAGATGATGAATGTTCCTAATCAAGAAAAGATGACACCTTGAGATGAAAAATGGCAGGCCTAGGCACAAATCCAAATGGAAAGTCTTCCAAGCAAAGGAATGCAAAGGACATCTGAAACACATTAATCATGTGTGTGGATTTTTTTTAAACCGCTTATGTTGTGATGGAGAAACAAGGACAAAAGGCAATAAAAGTTCACAAGTATGTTGTGCTGTTGCAGCACACCTATTACCATATCCCTCTCTGCCCTGACCTCTTTTAGGTTAGGCATTTATATTTCTTCCGTAGAAGGCTGCTACTAGAAGGTGATTACTGTTTGGTCAAAAGTCTAGAGCATGGGTGTCAAACTGGATTTCTTCAAGGGCCGGGTCAGCATTGTATTTCTCCTCCAGAGGCCGGACAGGAGGGGGAGGGGGGAGGAAAACAGGATGGATGCCTCTTGCAGCACCCTGCTGGCCAAAACGGGGTGCGGAGTGGCTGCACATCCCCTCTGCTGACTGCTTACAGCCTCTACAGCTTCCTGCAGCACTCTGTCAGTTGAAAATGGGTCCCAGGGGACACGCGAGTTCCTCCCTGTGGCCCGTTTTTGGCTCCCATAGTCTCCTGCAGCACTGCTGGCCAAAAACGGGCCGCAGGGAGCCTTTGTCCCCTGGGGCCTGTTTTTGGCCAGCAAAGTGCTGCAGTAGGCCAAAAATGAACCTCCAAAAATGGGCCAACCCCCCCCCCCCCCGCGGCTCATCTTTGGCTGGCAGAGTGCTGCAAGAGACTGTGGAGACCAAAAATGGGCCACAAGGGGCTGTATGCAGCCCCCCATGCCCCTTTTTGGCCAGCAGAAGCATTGCGGGCCACTCCTTTGATATTTCTAAGCCAGCCCCTGGTCTAGAGCATTTTTCCAGATGAACCTTCTTAAATGCAAACAGAATTTCTAAAAAAATATCTAAGAAAAATCATACATTAGTAAGGTTGGGGTGCTAAGTAATTTACATAGATTTACAAAGAATTACATAAAATTCTTTTTAGAGTCAAATTAGAATGTCTCCAAGCATTCTGAATTTTGAAACTGAAGCAATTAACTTATCTTTTAGATTGATAGATTTTTAATGCACGTTGTATAGTTTTTATACCTCTTAAGTTTGTACAGTTATCTTATAACAAGCTTTATAATTTTAAGGTACCCTGAATTTACTAGAGATGATAAAAGTGAAACGTGGAAATAGAAAAAATGAAGTAGCAAAATACTGAGTAAAGCCAAAAGAACATTTGTGTTAATGCATGTGAAAGGCAAACAGGGTGAGTATAGGAATGGACAATTTCTATAGCAGTGTTGACAGCATACTCAAGTGAGAAGAACATGATTGTCATTACCCAAATGATACCTGTTAGAACATAGAAGACGAAATCATAGGGCAGGAAGAGACCTTGGAGGTTATCTAATCAAACCCGCTGCCCAAGGCAGGAGCCTTATAGCATCCCGGTTAAATGGCTGTCCAAACTCTTCTTGAAAACATCCAATGAGGAGGCAAGTTAGATATTATTGCTGTTGTGAACTAGGTTCTGGGAAGGAAATTAAAGTTCTCACATACCTCTGTGCGTAGCTAAACTGTCTTCTAAAAATGGAGGTTTTCAATTTTGAAGAACGTTGATAAACATGGGTGACAGTATACTTCTGGAAATATGTATGAACCAAATGTTTTTGTTGGTTCAATGGAATGTGTCAAATCTGAATCCAGACAAGGCTGGATAATATTTAGTTCTGTATAGTCTTGGCCTAACGCAATTTTTAAAATTTGAACTGCAAAGATCTGCCCATAATTAAAACATTTGTACTGGTGATATTAGAATTTTTGTTTCGGTCCTTGTTTTCTTAATTTCTTTTTCTTTTTTTAGTTATTCCACCCCCCCTTCAGTTTGTTCTAAATTTTTCCTTTGATGCATTGAACACTTTTTACAATATCAATATAGTTTATACATACTTACAGTTTATACATTATAGTTTATAAAGCTTGTAAAACATAACTGAACAAACTTAAGAGGCATAAAAACTATACAACCTGCATTAAAATCTATCAACCTAAAAGAGAAGTTAATTGCTTCAGTTTCAAAATTCAGAATGCCTGGAGGCATTTTAATTTGACTCTAAAAATAATTTTATGTAATTCTTTATAAATCTATGTAAATTACTTAACTTATATACATATTTATAGGTGTTGTCTGAGGCAAATGTGTAAGCTGTAGCATTTGTGTAAAGGCGTCACCATTTAGGTACAGGTAATCCTTGACCATGATTCAGGTGTCTGAAAACTAGCTCACACGTATGACCTTTGCAGAATTCCATAGTCATGTGACCCTCTTTTGTAATTTCTCCTGCCATCTTCCTGCAGGCAAAGTCAATGGGAATTGTCAATGGGCAAATTGGCAGGGAAAGTCACAAGTTGCTTTGGTAAATTGCTTTTTCTCCTGAGGAGCCCCACTACAAAGTGCAAGATCCTACAGATCTCATACTCCCTTGTCAGGCCTGCACGCCATAGCACATACCAGTAGCTCCTGCTGGTATGCTTGTGGCTCCATAGCAACTGTCCATGGACATCCTGCCGGTGGCCCCCACTGGCTCATCCATAATCTGTAGCACTGTCTCCAGCACTCCTCCCCAGTAACACCTCCCCTTGTGCTTCTCACATCTTCATGTTAACAACTTGTGCAGTTCTGGGTTTAAAATGGCAATTGGGATTGCTGTCACTTAATTATCTAAGTGGCATCACACTTTTTAGCTGCTTCACATAGCAACTGAAATTCCAGTCCCAATTACCATCATAAACCAAGGACTACCTGTATTGTCACTTAATCCCTATTGGGTATCAATTTATATTTACAGGTGTTGACAGGACGACACTAGATATTTCACTACTTAATAAACAGAACTGTTTTAACTGTCCTTGGGGTGCAGAGTTTGGATATAACTAGAGGTACCCCAAAACAATTACAGAAACACTAAAAATGATGTGAACTGAGAAACTTTGGGAAACTGCTTTATGGGAAGGTAAATCACAGGATCCAGAAGTACAGCTGAAAGAATGAAAAATGTTTTCTATATTATGTTATGTCATGTCACGTTAAACTTTCTATTTCTAAACTGATCATCTCCCTCAGAGAGAGGTCTTGGTGGTGTACAATATTATACTACACTATACTACACTATACATCATTATACCTGTAGTCCTCAATTTACAACCTTTTGTTTAGAGATCATTCCAAATTACAACACTAAAAAAGTGACTTATGACTGTTTATCACACTTATGACTGTTTCAGCATCCCCATGGTCATGTGATCAAAATCCGAATGCTGGCAACTGACTCATATTTATAGCAATAGCACTTTAGATTTATGATGTTGCAGTGTCCTGGGGTCATGTGATTAACTGTTGTGACCTTCTGATAAACAATGTCAATGGGGAAGCAAGATTCACTTTACAATCACATTACTAACTTAACAACTGTAGCAAGAAAGGTCATAAAGGCCCAAAACTCACTTAGCAACATACATTTTGGGCTCATTTGTTGTCGGAGGTTGAGCACTACCTGTACTATGCTAACCACTCAAGTCAGGAGTCTATTTTATGCATTTAATTAGAGAATTTTGTTTCATCAACAAATCACAAACTGCAAGTAATGCAACAAGGAATCAGTTATTCCTTACCAATGCAACCTCTTTTTTGTTTCTATAGAAAGATACTACACAGAGCAGCTGCTTCTAGATTCTAGACCAGTGATGGTGAACCTATGGCATGCGTGCCACAGGTGGCACGCAGAGGCCTCCCTGTGAGCATGCGAGCCATCGCCAAACCAACCTGTACTTTCGCATGCACACGCTGGCCAGCTGATTCTCAGCCAGTTTTTCACCCTCCTGAGATTGCAGAGGCTTTCCTCAAGGGCCTCCAGCACCCACGGGAGTCCATTTTTCACCCTCCCTGGAAAACCCAAAATGGGCCGTTTTTGGCCTCCCAAAGCTCCAGAGCTTCTCAAGGCCTCCCTTGAGCCTCCAGGGGGATGAAAACTGTCTCCCCCGGGCTCCAGAAGCCCTCTGAAGGGGGCAGGGGGTTGCATGCGCATGCACAGGGGCAGAGCGCAAGGGGATCACGTGCGCATGAGGGGTGTGTGTGGGGGTGTTGCACGTATTGTGGGTGCCAGTGCGCACATGCTTTCAGCACGCCACAACAAAAAAGTTTGCCTCACTGTTCTAGACTAACTTTCTATATATAAGATCACAGTTTTACTGTTACTAATATCATGGCTCTTTATTCCTTCTAGCACTACTATTATTCACTTGAGAAACAATGGAATTAGAATACGACATCTCTGTTGGAGAACTTTGATCCCAGAGGAATGTGAAGAGAGTAAGCCAGAGCAACAAAGGCATATGTCATAATAGAGGTTCTGTAAAGAGATGAAGAAAGCAGAACCATTTATGTCACTTATATAGTGCTTCAAAACATTCTTTTCCCCAGAGCCACTGAAAATGTCATGATGGAGATGTTATTTTGACTTTTTAAGCTCCACTTTATACCTACTAACTGCAACATGTGTAGCATGCTTCCCTATCTGAATATTTACAAGACGAGTCAACTTCTACTTCCAAGAGTTCTCATCAATGACCATACGGGCTAGTGAAATCAGGGTGTAAAGACTGTAGGCTTGGGTATTATAATGTGAACTTTGTTATGGTTCAATATCAAGTGTCTACCATAACTTATAATTATGCACCTCTTTAATCTTATATACCCTCTCACACAGACAGCACTCATTTCCTAGTACTGTATTATCCCCATTCAGTCAGTGAATGAGTATGTGTGGAGCTGTCTGACTCCATCCTGACTCTAGGGAGAGTACAGCATGAAATAATTAAGAATAAAGTAATGAAAAGACTATACAAAACAGACATCCAGAAAAAGAGAGCCAATGCCATGAAAACACAGGGGTCGCCAACTACTTTACTCCAAGGCCTGGAGGAAGACCCAGATCTTATGATCTTTGCTTAAAAGAGTTGAGGGAATCTCTGAGGGGGGACATTGTTCCAGACAGGAGGCAATACAACAGAAAAGACCCACTTCCTGGATCTCATCAGGTTACATTGTCTAATTGATATTACCCAAAGCATGCTGACTCTGCTTGATTGTATATTTTTATTCTCATTTTCCAGCAGTGGTTGGCTTTTTACCTGGACTAATAAAAAATGGCTCTGCCATCTTTTTTGCTGTTAAAACTTCTCCGTCTACTTCTAGCTGGTTGACCAATACAAACTACCCATAAATACATTTGAGTTAAGACTCAGGCTTAGAATATGGTAAGTCACTTTAAATATACATAATCGGCATACATTTTAAAACGTAATTTTGTTGCATACAGCTCTCAAAGGATCATCACCTCCAATATACACTATATAAATATGACAAACGAACGAATGAACGAATGAATGAATAAATAAATAAATAAGTAACATATATCCACATACCCACATATATTATATGACAAAGAGAAACAACACAGTCTAGTTCGGATGTATACACGTATATTATTGGTATCTACTCTGACAGGCAGCAATACTACATGGTTCCAGATAAGAATGCACATGGAGTCCTGTATGAAAATGCTGGGAACTGGATTTGGGATTTTTTTGGGATGCAAAATGCAAGGTGTAAGAAACTGAGCTTTGTCCTCTGCTACTCTGCAGTTTTCTTATAAATATATATTGCTTATATGAACAGCAACCGTTTGTATGAGTAACATTCCTATCAATAAGACTATTAACAGTCTACCCATTGACTTGTAAGACTATTAAACTCAGAGGGGTTTATTTCTCTCTGAGTAGACCTAATAGGTCTAGAAAGAACTGTAATGTTCATTACTGAAATGTGACTTAGGTTACAATTTATCTACATCGCTCTATGAGTAACATCCACTGAACTCTAAATGAAGACTAACCTCTGAGAATAGAATAGAATAGAACAGAACAGAACAGAATAGAATAGAATTCTTTATTGGCCAAGTGTGATTGGACACACAAGGAATTTGTCTTTGG
>JAOYMU010000098.1:116649484-116667808 GCA_025802295.1 Psammodynastes pulverulentus | reverse complement strand
GGTCCTCATTTTACCCACCTCAGAAGGATGGAAGGCTGAGTCAACCTTGAGCCTGGTGAGATTCGAACTGCCAAATTACAGGCAGCTGGCAGTCAGCAGAAGTGGCCTGCAATACAACACTCTAACCACTGCTCCACTGAGGTGCATAAGACCTCTTTAAAACAGCTGCATCTTTTTTCACGCTTCTTTTTCAGCTTGAAACAAAGACATGGCTGCTTTAAATAGATGACTCACTAAAAGCAGAAGATTCAGGCAAAGGGCTGAAAAAAAATATAAAGTTGCTCTTGCACTTATGTTCATATTCCAAAATATCTCCACTGATTCACTTTTTAACATTGCACAGCTTTACTGTTCAGTAACTAAATGGAAGATTTGTAAAAAAAAATCTTTGTTGTGATATTCACAGTAAGTGAAACTAGAAAAAAAAGAGTGGAACTGACAGATTTGTTCTTATAAGAACTACAATACTTCTGAAACCTTCTGGATTTGACACATGCTATGTAAGTAAATAACAGCAGTTTTTGTTCAATTTTATCCTCTGATATGCTGGACAGGAATACTCAAAACCATGTGTTTGAGTTAGTCACAGTACAATCAGATTTAAGCAGTTTACTGGATTTGAATCTAGCAAAAATCAAAGGCAGTGCTTTTCGCAAACAGTTTTGACAAATAAATATTTGAAAAGCATTAAGAATGAATATTCAAAACCCTCAAGTTTGTTTTTGGATAATGGGGATCTTCAAGAATTATATTATCTCCCGTCCCAGACATTCATTACCTTCATGCAGAACTAAAATATCACTCTTTTTCAAAAGGATATTTAAAATACAGACTACCTGACAAATCCTCTTTATTATGTGTAGATGTAGGAATATTGTTTTATTCTGAATTAACTCTATTAGATAATTATTTTTCTACCTGAAGGAATTAATTTATGTAAAAGTGAATGTGTGTATGTGTGATATAGGCAAACATTATTTCTTCCATGGAACAAGTCTCATTACTGTCTAGTGCGACACTACTGCCCTCTATTGGAATGATTTCAGTTTTAAGTGAGGCCACCAAGAAGAGCAATCTTGACTGCATTCTTCTTAAGTGAAAACATTTCCTTTACTTTTAGTATTTACCCAAATATACTTTCTTCAACACATGGGCTCTGAGATCTCATTTCAAACAATTTTGATAGAAAATATGATGGTTGAATCTCCCCCGCACACTCTCCAAACCTACTTTGAAATAACCATAAACGAAGAATTATTTGTCTAGAAGCATTTATTTTGAACCTAAGACTCTGGGAAATTGAGTGTGCTTTATGTTCGGCGGTCAAAACTCTTTTGAATCAAGAAAGATTGGGATAAAAGCTCACTTGAGTCCTCAGGATTGCAATGTCCTAAACGTCAATGACTTCTTCAGCTTCAACCACAACAATACACGAGCACACAATAGATACAAACTTAAGGTAAACCGCACCAATCTTGATTGCAGGAAATACAACTTCAGCAACCGAGTGATTAATGCTTGGAATATGCTACCTGACTCTGTGGTTTCTTTCCCAACCCCCCAAAACTTTAACCTCAGACTGTCTACTGTTGATTTCATCCCATTCCTAAGAGGTCTGTAAGGGGCATGCATAAGCGCACCAACTTGCCTACCATTCCTGTCCTAATATCCTCTTTTATTCGTATCCATTTCATGTATTAATAATCATGTTCATACTTAGATCTGCTATCTGATACATGCTTGACAAATAAATAATAATAAATAATTCAAGGGCTGACGTCTTCACATCCTATAGCATCTTACCTGCCCTCAAATACTTAGGCAGAGTTGAAGCTTTTCATTATGGCTATAGTCCACAGTTATATCAAGCAGACAGCCTCCATCCAACTACAATCAGGACTGTTATCTCCTGGCTGGTTTTAAAGCATTGCCTGTAGGAAAGCCAGCCTTCTTTGACCTGTTATTCCTCAATATAACTATGCACAATTAAAATCTTCCCCAAGGAAGAGTTTCATGTTTGCAGTTATCATTGACAGTGACTAAACGAGTGCATTGAGTTCAGGAATTACGACTGCTATGTGTAAGCAGATCCATGCTATTTCCATCTCAGGACCAAACCCCTAGCTGTTTTGGTCTTCCAATGAATACAAAGATGCTATCCACAGTTTAGTATACTACACAGCTGAACACCCACAAAATGCCCCATTGATAATGTAACATTTTGGCAATTTCTGAGTGGGCTAT
Organism: Psammodynastes pulverulentus; assembly: GCA_025802295.1. Taxonomy (NCBI): domain Eukaryota; kingdom Metazoa; phylum Chordata; class Lepidosauria; order Squamata; family Psammodynastidae; genus Psammodynastes; species Psammodynastes pulverulentus. The sequence goes on along the minus strand of JAOYMU010000098.1, from coordinate 116,665,564 downwards.
TGGAAAAAGATCATTAGATTTATTTACATATGCATTTATTTTAAATAAACAAACTGTCAATGATCAATCCGGGAGCCAATTTTAGCATGCTCTAAGAAATGCCAGGAACAAGCTGCTGTATCTTCATGAAAGCCTGGCAAATAAAAATGGACACTCCTACAGTATCCATATAATAGCCTAGGTCAGAGCTGACAAGATAGTATCCTTCAGGATCTCTGGTAGGCCCCTCATTTCCTGTATGTCATCCAGAGTTTCCAAGGTTAGATCTGCTTTTCATTTCTACAAGAATCAATCAAACATTCTCATCTTTTCTCTGGAATCTTATAAATCAATTGCAATTATAAAAATTACCCTTTGGAAACATGTGTTGGAAACGTTCTTTTTATGTTCACATCACAGAAACAAGTAAACTCCCGTTAGCTTTTTAAATAAAATTATAACATCTTAATTTTTCCAAGAAACAAATTGCATTACATATTATCATATTATTTTTAGAACATTTTTATGGAAAGATCGTTACCTATACCATAATAAACAAGAAGGGAAAACCAATAATTGAGGATTTACTATGCCATACTTTCATCTATAATTCCATGATTTCAAATTTCTCAGCCTAACCCATCTCACAGGGGTGTTGTGGAAAAAATACAGGAAGAAGGTATGTTGTAGATATGCTTGCCACCTTGACGTATGTGTAAAAATAATAAAGGTGAAATACAAATAAATAAAAATAGAACATAAGTAAAAATAAATCATTCTGCTTCAAAATAGAGTAGCTTGTAAATCACTAGTTTTCAAATATTTGAAAAATTCTATATGGAGAGAACTAATTCAAATCTCATATTAAGCTCTAATAGTCTTTGTTGGATTTTGGCTACTTTGTGTAAATCAAGCCTCTGTGGCATATAAAGCATATCTTGAGAGGCTTAACGCCGATTTCCCCAACCTGAGCAGTGTGCAGATGCATAGTTTTCAACTTCTAAATCATCAGTAAGGATTCAGACTGGTTGGGAATTCTAGGAGCTGAGATTCACAAATTTAGAGGGCATTTAAGGATGGGGAAGATTAGTTTCCTGTGTTGTAAGAGCAACAAAAGATGGTTAGAAAATTGGAGGCTAAAACATATAAAGAACGGTTGCAGGAATTGGGTATGTCTAGTTTAATGAAAAGATGGACTAGGGGAGACATGATAGCAGTGTTCCAATATCTAAGGCAGGGATGTCAAACTGGTGTTGCCATGGCGTCGTCACGTGATGTATCCGGACTTTTTTCTCCTTTGCTAAACTGGGCAGGAGCGGGGCCAGCACATGATGCATCTGGCCTGCGGGCCGCGAGTTTGACACCCCTAGTCTAAGAGATTGCCACAAAGAAGAGGGAGTCAAGCTATTCTCCAAAGCACCCGAAGGCAGGACAAGAAGCAATGGATGGAAGTTAATCAAGGAGAGAAGCAATTTAGAACTAAGGAGAAATTTCCTGACAGTTACATGTTCCATCAGTGGAACAACTTGCCTTCAGAAGTTGTGGGTGCTCCAACACTGGAGGTTTTAAAAAGACATTGGATAACCATTTTTCTTAAATGGTGTAGGGCTTCCTGCTTGAGCAGGGGGTTAGACTAGAAAACCTCCAAGGTCCCTCCAACTCTTGTTACTTTGCAAATCATCTTTAAACAAATCTTGTTTTGGTTCAATAAGTGAATCAAGATGTAGAGACATTTGAAAGAACAAGGGAAAAAAACTGTTCCAACTATCTGTGATATTTGATATTTGTGGCCCAGGTTTATATTACTACACCATATCAACTTATTAGCCTTTCAGGTGGAATTCCCAAGTCTTAATGAGATGAAAACATCTTGGGTAGTTATCCTTACCATTACTTTTCTACTATTGAATTCTCCTGCTTCCTTCTTTCTCTTAGGGCTTCAATTCTCTATGTGGACTGTGAAAACCAATGCACTATTACATTCTTTTTTACTCCATGTTAGGGGTTTCCACATTTCAAAGATGATTTTAAAAAGTGGTTTTGGTGTTGTACAAGTACAGTATCTATGTTTTTCTTTTATTAATGTGGATACTATTAAACCTGCTCTGTGAGTTCAAAATAAAAGGTGTCACTCCTGGAAGAAGCACATTAACATTAATGAGTAGGTTTCTTAAAGGAAGCGCATATATATTTTGCAGTCTTGTATTTTAATTAATAGCAGTGAGGTGATGTGTACTCATAAGTGGTCCAAAGCACTTCTTCCAAATTACTTCTGAAAAGTATGCAGCCCCACTGAATATGTGATCTTAGAGCTTTTGATGTTGAGCACATTATTTTAATCATTTTACATACATCCATGAATGTATCCGCAAAGTAAAAAGATCCATCAATTAATAAATACACTTGCTCCTTCCACAATTCTTTAAAAAAAAATCCTTTTAGCAATTTCTCTGTCTTTTAGGATAGGAGTTTGATAAATATTAAAATAAATGGGTAATATCTTTATCAGAAGAGTTTGTGGACTTCCTGTTCTCTTATCTGGCAATCAGCATTAAATTATGAATCGAGTTTGATGTTATATGATACGCATCTATTTGCACAAGTGCTGATCCTGAAAAGCACTTGAGCGCTATGCATGTTGTACAGTGCAGTTAATGTTCCATATGGCTTGTAAAGAAGGAAGCTTGTTTATGTGTGATATACAATAACTGTTTAAATCATAACCCAATATGCTGGGGGACAACAAGACAAAGACATATGAGGTTTAAGGCTGGGATCTTAAAGACGTATACCGAACGTGAGCTTTCAATGTGCAGCCTGTTTGAAGAAGCAGCTTCCCAATCTGTGTTTAATAATCTCTTTAAAAGTATACAGATGAAGGCTAGCGACTACTACATTTTATCAAAGGCTTGAAACATCTAACTTGGTCTTTTCCTTTCTGTCTCTGAAGGAAAAGATAAATCTGATGGGAAACTGGATATCATTACTGCTAAAAATTATTCTCGATTTCTGGTGAGCTTAACAAGTGAAAACACCAGTAATGATGTAATTTAGCTTGTCAAAAAAGAAAGCGGGGACATAGGGAAAACAAAAGGATGAGGCAGAAGGCAAGGTATAACTAAGGGGCACAAACGCACTGTGTCATCTTCTAATTAACTAAGTGATCCTTTATCTGTCAAATCAAGCAGGGAGCTCCACGGACTTGGGTCTTATTGATATTCACATTATGGCACAGGGAGCAGGGGTTCTAGTCCCAGTGGTTATAGTTAAACATTTTCTTTTTTAAAAGACTGCTTGGCGTGGCCCGAGGTGGTCACCATTACCATTCATAGGGAAATGAGCAAAGGCCACCCGAACTACTACCAGGAGAGAAAAAGATGATCTCTAGGGGTACATACTGATTTTTGAACGATTATGAGGAAGGGCCTATTTAAAAAGGCACACCTCACAAAACAACTCATGCTATTATTTTCTTCTTGCCACACTATTGTTTTGGGGTTTTTTTTTGCAAAGGATTGTTTTCCTAAATTAGGAAAGGAGCATGAAGCACCAGCTATTCCATTTTTAATGTCATGTAAGAGATAAATATGTATTTAATAAAGCTCCTCCGTGAGGGTGGCTGGGAGGAATTTGTTCTAGCTCGTTGATTGTGAGCCAAGGCAGTTGTTACAAAATTTCCAATCCCACAATAACAATAATCTTTAAAGATCAATAATACAATTACCTCCTCACATTGGAGACTGCTGGGTTTTTTTCCCAGGACTTACTCCTCATTCTTTGACATCAATAAGATCAACTAATAACACAGCTAAGGTATTGGCTCTATTGTTGCTGTTCTTAAACAATTTAAAGTTACTAATGGCTTGTTTTCAAATACACAGATATAAACGTCAGTGTCAATTAATCCCCTTGTTGGAAATGCTTTTGTGTGCATCTTTCACAGAAAGCTAAAGATATGAAAGCTCAAAGCAGTGTTCACATAATCCAGTGGTGTTTATGTATGTGTGCACCTTCGAATCAGTGTTGGCAACTGCCTGGACAAGTCCCTGCAGTTTTCTGGCCAAGATTTCAGAAATGGTTTACCATTGCGTCTTCTTCGTAGGGCTGCAAGAGACTGACTGACTGGCCTCTGTCTCCCAGTTTCTAGCCTGGTGCTCTAACCAAATTGCCTGAATTACTGAAATCTTCAGTTACTAGCTGAGCCTTAGTGGCTAAATTAAACTAACCTCCTCCCCCCCCCCCCACATGATTTTAGTTTTAAAACTCTTGTGTTGCGTACTTCAACAGTAAGGAAGAATTGTTCAACAATTATTTATTGCAGAATATCAATTTTTAAATAAAAGAACAATTGGGCTTTACATTCTGTATCTGGCTGCTTGCCAACAAGCATACAGCTTCCCCCCCCCTACTTTGAATGTCGTTCCAATACTCTTTTTCCAATTATTTTCTGGAATGCTAGGATTTCAACAGTAAATAGGCATGCTGTTTTGAGAATATTCCTAAATATGAAATTCTTAGGTATTAACTTAATCTTCTGGTTGTACTGGCTTGCAAGACCTGGATGACAAAAAAACTACAACCTGGTGCCTCCAGGAGGGCTATTAACACTAACCATTATTATGATGAGTCGTCCAACTTTTCATGCTGTAACCATTTTAAGTTTTCAAAATATTAGTGACAGACACACATTTCAGCAAAATAAGTAACAAGGCTTCATAACGAATGCCCAGAATAGGAATCCGTAACGTTTAGCCTTCCATGCACAGCTGAATTACAATTACTAGCAATCTCAGCTAACCTGATAAATGATGAAGGATGCTAGAAGTTATATTTTTGCAACATGTGGTCTCTTCCCCAAACCCTTTAACCTTAGATTGTCTACTGTTGACCTCACCCCATTTCTAAGAGGTCTGTAAGGGGCGTGCATAAGCGCACCTATGTGCCTACTGTCCCTGTCCTAATGTCTTTTTTTCATGCATGTTTATACTTATATGTTTATATGATATATTCATACTTGTATTGTTTTTCTTTTTTTCTAGGATATGCTTGACTAACCAACTAAATAAATAAATAAACATCTGGAGCACCGTTTCTTGATCTAAAGAATTCCTAAAGCACAGATGTAAAGTTTTTAAAAAAAAATCAGAACTTGTTTTAGGTGTTAAAGGATGGATCCAATTTTCTCCCACAAGCAATGGAACAGCCTCTGCAGAGTTCAGTTCCCCTATACTTTGAGGATTGATCCAGTTTATCACTCAGATCTATTTTTGCACAGGTTTACAAGATTTGTAGAATCTTATATAGATCTATATGATCTAGAAAACAGAAGAGGGAGAAGTATTGTTGCTAAAAAATTCCTTCCTGGATGGAGTTACATCACAGGTGTCAAACTCACCGTGACACATTGCCATCATGTGACATATCGTGATGCTTTTTCCCTTCACAGAGCTTGGGTGGGCATGGTCTGTGTGTGATGCATCCGGCCCGCAGGCCGCCAGTTTAATACCCCTGATTACATTATGATCATCTAATCTATTGTAATGTATGAAATGCAGCTCCTTTGGAGAATAGTTACTTCAGCGACTAAGATAGCCTACAAGTTGATAAAGAAAATTATTCCAGTTGATTATCTATGCAAAACACAGGTTTTTTTTTATCTTTTTCTTTTTTTTTGGCCCACTTTCTATTTTATAGAATTCAAGACTATATGCAAAAGCTGTTGGAGAATGAACTTTGTATGAATTTTTGAGAATGCACACATCAAGTGTCTGCCTTTGACCACAGCTAAGATCAGAGGACAGTTAATGAAGGAGAATTAATGAAGGGGAACCATAGACCTGACAAACAGATAACCTTTTGCTTGACTACATAATTATTTAGATCAGGTAATGCTTTGGTTAAATCAGGATTGGTATTTACTTGAATTTCTAATCCTTGAAGCCAGTCTCAAGGACTATACCTTATGCGGTCATACCACTCAGGTGTTAAATCTTCTTCCTGAGCTTCAAGATGCAGATTCTGATTTAAATAGCTGTTTTGTGTGATTAAGAGTAATTTGAAGCAATTAAAGAAAACAGTTCATTTGTGACAGGTGGCAGAAAACCAGAAGAGATAATTACTTTCTTTTTTAGCCATCTGTGTTAATTGCCATTAGCCAAATTAAGCTGAGATGAACCTCTTTTGAAATTCCAGGCAAAGTTCTTTCCTCCTTCAGCTTGTAATACAATACTGTCTTAAGACTAATTAGAAAAAAAAGTAATTTCATCCTACAAGTCACAAAGTATTTATTAATGTCAGTGAATGTTATAAAACATGATAATTAAAACTGAACCTTTTCAAAGTAACTATTATGATTGTGGAGGCTGTTTCTGGTGAGCATAAAAACCTCAGCTGGAAGCAGATTTAAGCAATGTTGTTCTTTAAATAGAAATGTATCTGAAAAATATTATTTCCTTTCTTTTTGGTATGCAGAAATGCAGGACAGAAAAAAATTGTTTTATGGAGCGTTGTGTCTTTTGGACAAGGGAAGGTCTCTTGTTTTCTCTATTATCTTCCTGATTTTTTAAAAAATGGCAAAGTCTCTTTCGTCCAGCTTCATATTCTATTTCCTTTTCTTTCTCAAAACCACGCCAATCAGAAAATGAAAAAGCTGTACAGAATATGCACCTATAAATTGTCAAAAACCTAAGCATAACATCCACTTCTTCCATTACATTAATTTTGCTTTCACCTATTATTCATGAAAGGGTCTGTGTGATCTGCTCCATTGCCAATGATGACCCAATGGTACATAAGATGACATGTGTGCATAAAAGTCCATATCATCTTAAATGACATGACAGCTATTGTCTACAGCCCCCTCCTCACTCCTGGGAGGGATTCAGCCATAGGTCTGCCGAAAGAAGGGTCATGATTCAGTTTGACAGGGGAAGGGCTTGGACATATTTTTCCTTAATTGCTTAGCTGTCATCTTAGATGCTACCTTGGGTGACTTTTTCCAGTTGGAGCAATACATAGTATATGATATATTCAAACGCGCCAATATTTCTTTTATTCGAGTTGTTCCTCATTAAGAAGACAAATAACTATCAGTCATTCTTTCTTTAAACCAACCAGTGGTCATGATGGCAGAAGATGTTTGAAAGAATGAATGAAAGTGAGACCATTTGGATTGCTTTCATTTGTCTCCTGCTCCCTGCAACAGACGTGCCACAATTCATAACGCTCACAAAGAGAAGCAGGGCTTGAAAGAGGTCCTGAGCTACATTGTAAAGCCACACAGTAGCATCTTTTTTTCCTCTTTTTCACAGCAGGAAATGACTTAATGATCCCTTCTGATATTTTTTCTTCCTCCTTGCAAAGATTGTAACTCTTTCATGGAGGAACATAAAATGCACATGTTACAAATATGGTATGTGCTACCCTTAAGCTGAGCATATCAAGAGACAAACTTAAGATGGATTCAAAACTAGATTTAACAAAAATGTCATACTTTTCCATCACCCATTTTCCATCCATAAAAACTGCCAGATACATCAAGTTTATGTGTTTAAAGACAATTACACAGGGTAAGAAATTATATTGCCTTAATTTATTTTCCTTTTTTTTTACAGAATGGGTAGATAACTCAGTTTCAGAGGTATTCTGGAAGGCTTACAACATAAAATTAAATAAGGCTTAACATTTAATAACCACGAACAACACAAACAATACAAGAGACACAGCATAAAACAGTCAGTTTGGTGTAGTTGTTAAGGTGAAGGCCTAGAAACCAGAAGACTGCATTTTAGTGCTGCCTTAGGCACAAAAGCCAGTTGGATGATTTTGGGCTAGTTGCTGTCTCTGATCCCAGTTGTTGTGGAGAAAAAAGGGAGTATTATATATGTTTGCCACTTTGAGTTACTTATAAAGTAATAAAAGCGGAATAAAAATCTAATTAAAAAAAGTCAAGAATTACGAAGTAAATTATATGTAGCAAACCAAAGGAAGGCAAACCACAATTCTGAAACATCTCTGTGGTTAAGGAAAGACTAGTGAAAATATGTGTAAATGAGAGATAGAACAGAAATGAACAATGGGGGTTCAAAATAGAAGACCCTTAAATCATCCAAAGAAGTTGCATAATGGAAGATTCCTGAGAAGACAACAATCTGACATGATGGATGCCTTCCTCCTGGTCAACAATGGTTGTCAAGAAGAGGGGGAAGTGGAACCCTCTTCCTTTTAATCAACTACTGATTAAAATATCCTGAAGTCATATTTTTATGACATTTTGAAGGATAAATAAGCAGTGCCACCTTTTATCCATAACAATCACTCCAGTGGGTCTCTTTAACTGCCCTTAAATTGTGATTTTTGCCATCACCAGTGATAGACACAAAATTAAGCAAAGGGAAGGTCTCCCCCCCCTATATTTAGGCTGTAGGCTTCTGCTTTACTATGTGGGGAAATGGTCTTTGTTTCACTTGTTCATAGCAAGCTCTGTTAATCCAACATATTGAAAGTATAACTCTCATTAGCCATGAATGTGTCTAGCACTCAGAAAGTTGGTGCCTCATAAAAAGCTTTAGTGCGGAAGTACCAATGTAGTGTCACTATTATTGTCCATCACTCAGTGCAATATCCTCAAGTAATGCTTTTATCAAATGCTTATTGATTAAAAGCCGGTGTTCTTCCTTGGTCTAAAGGATTAGGAAATATTACTGTTGATTTTAATAGTGTTTAGTAGACGGAAATCAGATATAAAGCAGTGTTTACACAGTATCTGTTTCTTTTAAGGCTGGATCTTCTGAGACAGCCAGCCTTAATGTAGAATATTTGAAATATTTTAAAGTATTTTAAGAGTGATTGGATTTAGATTATGTTTCCTTCCCTTACATCTAAGATAGAATGATAAGATTCTTTCTTAAATATTTCTTCTCTGAAGGATATTAAGCTATGTATAAAAATAAGTACAGTTTTAAAAACTATATTAAACAGATTTTCTAGAAGGCAGGCATCTATGTTTCTCCTTTGTACCCTCTGGGGCAAGGGAAATGGAAGGATTATACAGTCTATTTTGAAAGATACCGTATATGTTGGCCTCCTGTACACCATCTGTAGGGTAGGCTACAGACTGGTGAATTTAAAGTGTGTTCTCCCCATCCATAATATTTTAATTCTTTTTGTTATTATCATTTCATTTTATGTATACTAGTTGTTACTTCTACAACACTGAGGTATGAAAAAAGCATTGTGCTCTATATCTCATTAAAAAAATGAATAGATTTCCTATAATAACTAAAATATTAGTTAACAGAAACTGCACTTCCTCTCCAAACTTGTACATCACGATTCTTCTTTTCTTTTTTCTTTTTAAACAAAATCACTTAAGGACATGGGAGCTCTTGATCATACAGGGCTGCTGAAGATCAGGGCACACCTTCCAGTTAAGTAAAATAACAATTAAAAAATGAAAAGTGGTTGAAATCTTTCTAGGCTGGCCAGTCTTGTGAGATTTACAGTAGACTCAGCTAATACCTTATTTGAGAATATCAGCAAGCTGAAAAGAAATTAGCATTCTTGTAAGATACCTCATAAAGTGACATTAGTAAAATATCAAAGGATTCAGCAATACCGTGAGAGTTTAGGCCATTTGGGAGCTAAGTTACAGGAACTTCTAATTCTAATACCTTGTGAAAAGAAATAATTATATTTCATAATCTCAGTCTGCATTAGGGAGAAGCCAACTGCAGAGTTTAACCTTTCAAAATGCCAAATTAAGTGCAACATTGTACATTTTCCCACTTTACTAGAAGTGAAAAATCACGTGTTATTAGTCTTTTCACACACGTGTCAAGATTTTTCAACTCAAGGTTTACTATAGCAAGCAATTCCTACCCAACATATTTATAATAATCATATCTCTGCAGCCAAAAATCAGCATGCCAGATTTATTCAATTACTCAAATGAGATAGGCTTTACATCTATGCTTGCAACTGCTAAGTCAACCCTTGGTACAAAAGACTTGAAAGCTGATGAATAGGAAAATCAGTCAAGCTTGCTTTCAAATAAGATCTGTAATTACGGTAAGTTTTCTTTCAAAAATAATAGTTGAATATGGCTTAAAGATGCTCCAAAAATATTATTGTGTTTTTTTCCCAGTAACCCTTTCAAAATTTACTTAAGAGATGCATCTCTATACATATCACCAAAAATAATTCTAAATTAAAAAAAAGACTTGTACGAGAGCACTTCTCGCTCACAGAACAGGGAAATTTTATTAGTTGATATTTTACCTTGGCCCCTGCACCTCCCATGTTCAGCTATAAAATGAAGGGTTTCATTTCTAGGTGTCCTTCATACAAAATTGGCTCCCAGTTACAGCAGCCATTTGTCAATGGCTAAATAGCCTGAGGCTAGAAGTAAGACATTTACTTAAAGGACCTTCAGACTCTTTTAAAGAGACCCCTGGGACCCGCCAACTGACCAGCGTGTGACATCCACCCTAACTCCCTCCTCTGTCGCCCTTCGCTTCTTGCTGTGCTATTTCTTTTAATTGAGTCAGCTCAGTGTGGGCTGTTCCAAATCACTTTAACCTAAACATGCCCCCGGACTGAAGCTCCTAATGACCTTCCCTTGGCCCTAAACACATATGGCTGAGACAATGCAAACATCATTTGGAAGATGAGTAAATTCAATAACTCAATTACCACTGTACCAAAGCTACATCCATCAAAGCTCGACCACAGGAGCATGGATTTTTAGCTCCCTGCCTTTCAGTGGCTAAGCATTTGGGCAAGAGCAACTAATCAATTTAGAAATGATTAAACAGAAATTTGTAACACTTGGCATTATTAAACCTTCAATCTTCATTATGGCCTGTTAACGATTACATCATGCCAGTCCAAAATAAATTAGCAGGATCTGGCAACCTTTTTGACATAATACATACTGGAGGAGGGGGAGGAAATTTATTACAGAATCTTGCAGGATTACTAACTTATACTACCATACAATACAAGTACACCAGTGTTCTATGGGATGGAAGATTTATCCTGGATAAGGCGTATGCTTCGAAAAGGAACACATCTTTTTTTTTTTTTAAGTTGGCCTCCATCTCAAGACTCAGGGCAGATAGGCATTACCGAAAAATCACAGGTAAAAAAATAGTCAACTCTAACCACAAAACATTATCAAGGACAAAATGCACCAGCCACTATCTATATCAATCTCTTCTCCAAAGGTCTAGGAAAAGAGGATCATCACCTGCTTGGGAGAAGAACATTATTCAAGGCTGGGGAAGCCATCAAAAATACTTCTTCCATGATCCTGTCCCTCAACTATCTAGAGTAGGGCTGTCAAACTCGTGGCCCATGGATCGGGTCTGTCACACACTGGCCATGCATGCCTGGTTTAATGAAGGGGGGTGGAAGTCACGATGCATCACGTGACACCTCCATGATGATGCGAGTTTGACACCCCTGATCTAGGGAGAGAGAATCAGAAGCATAACATTCCTGATAGAAAGATTTTATTCAGAGGTTGGGTTGATCCTGCAGAAATGAAAGATCTGAATCATAAATATAAGGGTCACTAGAACAGGTTTGGACCATTCCCAGGAAAGTAGGGTGTGCTTACTTTATATAAGATATGATTAGGTTTTCTTAGAATGCAAGAAGGGAGTAAAGCAACACTCTGACGAAGGAGGGTGCTCAGCTTCCCAGTTTAGTCAGGAATATAATAACTGGTTAAAAATAGAATAGAAAACTTCCAGCAGTAGAGATGACACATGGGAACCTGATCTCATCTAGGTCTCTTGTAAAGGGTAATTGGGAGGACTCTAAGACCCTATCTCAGTGTTAAGATATTCTACAATTACATTTAAGAAAAAGAATAAACATAGTATACAGTAATTTTATAAAAAATGGTTCATGTGATTGACATGGATGGAAACAGGTCCAATAAAGAATGGGTGTGTGCATGTGTGTGTTTGGGCATGAAAAGTAAATCCTAAAATAATCTACACATTCTAATTGTTTTGTTCTCTTTAAATGCAGCTACTTAGAGGGGGATTGTTTAAAGATACATATTAATGTACTGTGAAAACAAGGCTTTGTGTTTGTAATTTTAAGTAGCACAGTAGCACACATTTCCAGTAACAAAAGAGAAACCTATCTTGATCGTATAAAAGGCAATACTATTAAAAGCTAGGTTTTAAAGTCAAATGCATCATGATATGGTTTTTTAGCTGATTTGCGTATCTACTTTATTTACATTTAAAGCAAATGCAATGTTCTGTCTGCTGTTAGATTAAATCCAATATGCTACTTGGATTTTCTCTTTCTTTCTTTCTTTCTTTCTTTCTTTCTTTCTTTCTTTCTTTCTTTCTTTCTTTCTTTCTTTCTTTCTTTCTTCCTTCCTTCCTTCCTTCCTTCCTTCCTTTCTTTCTCTTCTTTCTTTTTTGCCTGTTTTTTGAAATGATTAGAATGCTGGAGTTTGGAGATTCCTATTCAAATACCTACTCTGCAGTAGAATTCATTTGGTGATAGGGACAATCACTATTAGCCTATGCTCCTTCACAGGTTTGTAATGAAAATAAAATTGGAATGAGAAAGACTATGCATGCCACCCGGAGGTCCTGAAGGAAAGATTAATATAAATCTTTCAAATATTTTAATAATAAAAGGCTTATCTTTTGTTTTGGATGTGAATTAGAAAATACAATGGGAACAGGACGGAAAATATAGTCAAAACATTACAGTACCTTGCTTTAGAACCTATTTTTATAATAGACGCTAGAGAACTGTGAGCTTTATAGTCAGATCTTCCTTGTTGAATCAGATCATATAGTATTTGGATGACACGATAAAGTCCTTGTTTCATTTGAGAACTTTTAATGGGCTTAAAGCTACAAACTTTCTTTGCGCTGAAACCCCCATTTGATCTTTGAATTGTATGATTAATGCATCTGATAGTCATAGTTATCCCTAAATATAAACAATCTGTTAATTGTTTTAATACCCTTGGACTCCATAAATTTACTGCACCTTTCAAGTATTTATACAGTTAGAAAGGAATGAGAGTAACAGTCATTATGGCAATCATCCCTATGATGGCTTAGTAATCCTGAATGATAACAACTGAATTCTGAAAAGAACAGTACTACTTTGCAAATTTTTCAATAATCTTCCTGTAGTCTTTGTGGGCAGCTTTATCTTATAATACTAATAATACTAATAATACTAATAATACTAATAATACTAATAATACTAATAATACTAATAATACTAATAATAATAGTTTTGCTTCCAAATTAACTATAGAAACCTTAAGATTAGATAAAGGCAACAAACACGCCTCATTTCTTATCAGCTCACAAGATTGTAGTCTCTTATGAGGAGCATGTTATCAAGCAACATAGCTAATGTTAGAAATAATTTTATCATGCTATGGGAAAAAAAATCAGTGATCGCTAAACTGATCAGTTCCGGTTTAATGGACAAGCCAGGTACCTGAGTTCAGTTTTCCACTGTTCTCTATTGTGGGCAGGTTGCAATCAATTTTATAAGGATGTAAAATCTTGGCAGACATGGATCTCAGTGAAGATTCATGTAGAACAACTTTATAAGATGTGTTTCAGCAAGCAGAATAATGGCAGCCAAGTGATACAACCAGCGCCACAAACAGATTATAAGGGAAGAAATGCATTCTGTGCCCATAAATGTCTAAATGTTTATGGAGCACAGAAAAATTTATTCATATAGTTCTCTCTCCAAATTCAATAGAGCAATTCTGTTCTATCTCATGCAGTATCCACCCCTCCTTCCTTCTGGACATTTGTTGCTACTAAGCTGTGAGGAAAGCAGTAGTTCATCATCTGGAAGCATCTGTGCACCGAGATTAGAACAAGCACCAACCTCCTCAATTTAATGCTCTCCAGATGTGATCGACCCATAATTCCAAACAGCATATTTGAAATCCTTAAGATTGGCGGGAACCACTATAGTGATAATTCAGAATTATTTATGTAATTATTTACACCAGAATGAACACACACACACAGAGGGAGGGAAGGAGAACGTGAGAGAGAAATAATGATATTTCTTCTCCCAAAAAAGTTCATATAGAAATATTTATCTGGAAGCTACCGAATACATTAGAACAGCCCATGTAAATTCATTTTTCACTATTTGCATACTATGCAATACTCATGCATAAAATGATAATTACATAATGTGCTACACAGGAAAAAAACCCTCTCATGTTGCTGGTTATTTATTTTTCTACTGCAACTTCTATGATGCCCGATACTGTTTTTCCTTATCTAAATCCACACACAAGGTCAAACCTTGAGCATATCTCTTGTTAGACCTGGGCTATACATGTACAGCTGCGCTATTCACATTTTGATGACACCATAGTGGGTGATAAGCTCTATAGCACCGCTCAATGATGTGTCCATGGACCACACCTTGACTAAGGACCGGTTATTCACTTCCCATTCTTACAAAAAGTTTAGGATGCCATAATAAATGGTACGGAAGTCTGCCAGAATGTACAACTGCAGTTGTTAGTTGCGAAGTCGTGTCCAACCCATCGTGACACCATGGACAATGTTCCTCCAGGCCTTCCTATCCTCTACCATCTTCTGGAGTCCATTTAATCTCACGCCTACTGCTTCAGTGACTCCATCCAGCCACCTCATTCTCTGCAGTCCCTTTCTTCTATTGCCCTCAATCGTTCCCAGCATTAGGTTCTTTTCCAGTGATTCCTTCCTTCTCATTAGGAGGCCAAAGTATTTGTGTTTCATCTTCAGGATATGGCCTTCTAAAGAGCAGAGAAATACGGTACTTATCAAATATTATCTGTCAGGACAATTTATGTTGCCTCCATCCTGTATTCAGGTCTGTATCCAGTCAATTCCAATAACAGAACATCACCAGTATCCATTCCTAACTACAGGTAGTCCTTGACTTACAAGAGTTCATTTAATGACTGTTCAAAGTTACAATGGCACTGAAAAAAGTGACTTTGATCATTTTCCACACATATGACCATTACAGCACCCCCATGGTCATGTGATCAGAATTCAGACACTTGGCAATCGACTCATATTTATGACGATTGCAGTGTCCCGGGGTCATGTGGTCACATTTTGCAACCTACTGACAAGCAAAGTCAATTAGCCAGATTCATTTAACAACTCTGTTACTAATTAAACAAATGCAATGATTCACTTAGCAACTGTAGCAAGAAAGATTGTAAAATGGGGAAAAATTCACTTAACAAATGTCTCGTTTAGCAACAGAAATTTTCAGCTCAACTGTGGTCGTAGGTTGAGGACTACCTGTACAACTGACATCAAAATAATAAAATGCATGTTGTGACTTTACGGCACAAGGCTTCCTGCTTTGTACTTGTTTTATGACATTGCATGTAAGCATAAAGTGAAGTTTGTATCACATGCAACATGTTACACCATATTTTGTTCCTTCCAAACCCTATTCTCTCATCTCCCTGTAGATGCCTATGGACAACAGTACACAGATATGTGATCTTACGCTGGATAGCAAGGATTCTTTGTTCCTACATTGTATTTCCTGATTTTAATTTTGAAATAAAGCTACAGAAAAACAGAACCGAAAGGAAATGAAGTTTTTAAAGTATATGTTTTAATATTCATAAACATATTTCATTCTTTTTGGAGACATTTTCTGATATGGTGTTTCTGCAACCACAGGCAAACCAACAACAATAACAGAGATAATGGAAAATAGACTTTATCATATTAAGACTTTATCATATTAAATCCTGGTACCAGTGTAATTGTATCACTGCTGTTGTAACACTATGTAATCAAATCTAGGCAATACAGATCATCCTGTAATTTAATAAAGCAACAGGCTTGTTAAACCCACAGTTGTTTATCTCAACCCAAAATACCTGAATACATTTGTAAGGTTACATTACAAAGAAAGATTGTATTAGAAACTATGCCGTAGCATCCCTATGGTTGGTCATAAGCAGGGCTTTTTTTCTTCTGAGATAGGTGCCGGAACGCACCCCCCCTCGTCGCGCTAAAAAACCCGGAAGTGATAGCGCGCGATTGGTGGAGACGG
>JAOYMU010000098.1:116618686-116631063 GCA_025802295.1 Psammodynastes pulverulentus | reverse complement strand
AGAGAGAGAGAGAGAGAGACAGAGACAGAGACAGAGACAGAGACAGAGACAGAGACAGAGACAGAGACAGAGAGACATGGGGAAGGGGGAGGGGGTTTGGGAGAGGGAGGGAGAGAGACAGAGACAGAGAGAAAGGTAAGGAGAAGCTTAAAGTTAGACATCTGATTAGAGGACAGGGAAAGGGTAATACTATATTGAGTCCTCTGGTTGCCTTCTTCAAGGCTAAGTGCTCCAGCCTAGAGACCCCTCTTGAAATGATTGTGACAATAAACAGTGCAAAGATGTGCAAACAAAGCCAAGGTATCAATAAGAGTGGGCGGCCATCTTAGGAGGAAAGTTTGGAGGGATATTTAAGAAATAAAATAGATCCATTTTATGAACACTCCTACTAAAGCACCAACACATCTGCAAGACCAATTTACATAGGCAAGTCATCCTCTGAATGTTTTGCCCCAAATAACTATACACGAGAGCTTATTGCATTTTTTTAGACATGCTGAGGGAATCGTAGAATTTCATGCAATGTTGCAAGCATATGAAAACATATTCTCTCCCTCTTTCTACACCGAGTCTTCCAAGGTTTCATGCAGGAACACAGCAGTCTTTCAAGATTTGCCCACATCTCACGTTACCATTATTATATTATATTTACAAATCCAGTGAGGGATTTGGAAGGCTGCTTCGATATGTATGGTGCCTCACGCTGCATCTTGGAGATGGTTCAAATAATTTTAATAGAGAACAGCCTGATGTTAATTTCTCCCTACAGCATGGAAGCATCTGTCAAAAATTATTCCCTTATTGAT
Organism: Psammodynastes pulverulentus; assembly: GCA_025802295.1. NCBI lineage: Eukaryota > Metazoa > Chordata > Lepidosauria > Squamata > Psammodynastidae > Psammodynastes > Psammodynastes pulverulentus. Next base: position 116,630,257 of record JAOYMU010000098.1, on the reverse strand, counting down.
ATTTCTCCCCCAAAAGGTAGGACTAGAACCGGCTGGAAGTGCCAATTATTACATTTAATAAAGAACTTTTTTGTTTTGTTATTCCTTCAATCTGACCTTTTTTCATAATCCCATATAAAATATTGCATACAAATAACCAATGATGGCAGATACTTCTCCCATTATATAGCAATTAGTTCAGCAATTATCTTTGCAGTTGCCAGAAAGAGATTGAAGGGATTGTGATCTACAAAACTGTTCTATTTGTTTCCCTGAAAACAAAAGCTGTTATTATACCTCTGGCTCATTAGATGTCTGTCTGTCTCCCTATCTACCATAGCATGTAACATTCCTAAGAGGAACAAAACAGTGATTACTTCCAAAGCTCTTGATTTATAATATTTACCCTAGACAGGGAGTGAAAGATAAATCATTCAGTTAAAATTAAGGTGCCAATTTTTTTAATAACAAACCAAATTAAAAGCTTTATTTTAAAAAACACAATACGCATAGATACACAGTTCGTATTAATGTATTCAGCATCCAGGACAATTAAGGATATAAAAGTTGTCTGGTTTTATCGTGCTACTCTATAAAATCTGAACACATCTATCTTGTCCATTTTATTGAAGCTCCAACAGATTATCTATCCCTTTTTTGAAGAGTTTTCAAAGTCAGACTTACACTAGATGGCAATCTTCACTCTAAATGGGTATCTACAGATCTGCTGGGCTATTCCAATAAAAGGAAGGAGATGAACGCTGCAAACACTGATCCTCTAAAAATCTCTGGTGCGTATGACTCTTCAACTAGGTTTAAGATCTCTGTACAGTATTTTCCAATAGAATTCTTGCGTTACATTTCCAGGCCCACCTAAACCATTCATAAAAATTTTCTTCTATGGGTTAATTTCAACACAGTCGGTGGAATTGACAAAAAGAAGCTCAAGCAACTTACATAAATGAGATGAATGGAAACATCTATTTTGAGTTTTAGAAGACCTTATAGCCCAGTTGTTCACAAAAATTAGCTCATTTAAAATGAAATTATTACATTTTTAAGATAAATGTATCAGTCATGTTTAGACAAAAGAGTTTCCACAAATACTGGTGTTTTAGCAAAGGGATGGCTATCAGTATAGGGTTATCCAATTCTTAAATATTAATTTTAAGTATAATATTTAACACTGATGTTATCTAGTATTTAACAATTAAACATAAGTTAGCAATGTTTAACATATATTAAGGTACCTCAAATTGGCTAACTTACTGAAATTGTCCTGAATTTGTTACTCACGATTCCTATGGAATTAACTTTGGCAAATTTTATAATACGTTTTATGATAAACATTATCATGAAACAGTTTATGACATAATACAAAATGTTGTACTATATTTCCTCTGTTGTTGTTTAACTAGGTTTTACAGTTCAGTGTGGGTTATTTTCAATGTAGATTCATCTCTGAATGCATCCCAACTTTTCCAGTTACAAGTTCGTTCATTGTTGAAAGCATTAGGGAACCTGGTAAGGATTGACCCAAAAGGTCACAGGTTATGTAGTGTATGTATGTGTGTCTATACACCGGTTTGATGTGCTCAATTGTGATCAATCCAGAAACCAGAGAATATTAGTTCTAGTCCTGGTTTAGACACAAAGCCAACGGGATGACCTTGGCCTGGTCACTATCTCTCAGCCCTAGGAAAAATGCAATAGCTAGAAGAAGGAAAACCTTGCCAAGAAAACTTCAGTGACTTGTCTGGGCATTCTCCAAGAATCAGATGTGATTGAACAGTAGAAATCTATATATCCTCCAGTTATAACCACCTTTCTACTAAATATCATTGGACATATTTTAAGTCTTATAATAAAATCCGTGCTGCTTCATTAATCGGCTTGTTATACATAATACTGCCTAAGAGATAAATCATTCTCATAAAACATGCAAGGGTCAACAGACTTTTGGAATTATCAGAATATAAATCTTGTTCTTGCTCTAACTTTACACTGTAGCACAGTGATGGTTCTACATAGCAAAGATACTTATGGATTTAATTGGATTTATTCATTTTAATAAGGTCTAGTTGGCTTTCCTAAAGCGTTACATTTGTTATATATAATCTGAGTGAGGTTTTTATAATAATTTCATATGGTCTGCTGAACGGTGGTGACTCAGAAAAAAGTAAAAACAAAAATAATGTTGAATTTTATCCTCTCCTAGGATTTCAGATTATTTATATATTTTAAAAGGAGAGGGCCCTTCCAGTCTGGAATTTTTGAATAGAGTTACTGTTTGAAGGCTCATAATATCTAGTGTGCTCTGTCTACACCAGGGGTGTCAAACTCAATTTCATTGAGGGCCGCACCAAGGTTGTGGTTGACCTTGGGGGGCTGGGGAGCGTGGTCGACTGGGTGGGCGTTGTCCAATTGGGTGGACATGGCCAGCTTGATGCCACTCCCCAAGCTACTGGCATGCTTCCTCTTTGCACTGGATAGACCAGGCTGAAGCTATGCTGGCCTGATCTTTCCTCTTCACACCGGATAGACTGGGCCGAAGCTATGTTGGCCTGATCTTTCTTTGCACTGGGTAGATTGGGCCGATCTTTCCTCTTCACATTGAGTAGACCAGGATGACCCTGCAGGCCAGATCCAACTACATCTTGAGTTTGACACCCCTGGTCTACACCTATATGGCTCTGGGTTAGTATCTATGGAAGTTGCTTTCATTTTCCATGCTGCTACTAAATAATGTTCTATGTATGGGAGAGGGGGCCAAGAGACAGACTGTATGAATAGGTGTCAAGCAATCTTGTATGTCTCTTCCCTTACTTCTACTCTTTTGCCTTCATGAAGGGGAGAAGATGACCAATTCCTATTATTTGGAAAATTACAGAGGCATCCATTCTACTTAAAGAGCAACAAAAAGATAATTCCTGTCAGGAGTGAATACAAATCCTCCAAATAATCAGTGGCAACTCAGTCTTGGGGTATATGTACTTTTCATTGTGGCACAACTAGACACAGGTGTTAAAATTCAAAATACCGGTAATCAAATTCAGTCTGGCCATTTGGGCTATAAGTTGGTGAAGCGGTTTATTTTGTATGACAACTGCTTTCATAGTGTCAAAACCTATACTGATCAAGACAGAATGTGAAGCCTATAAAAGTTGGAAAAATTATATTTCATGCTGTAGCATTATAATGCTGATCATAATAATATGTATTAATAATAATATGCATAATCTTAAAATGTGGGACTCCAGAACCTAGCAGTAGAACAGACATAATCATAAAGTCCCTCTATAAGGTATCTGCTGAGCCTGTCAGACTTCTAAAATTATTCAGAAGAGATGCTTTGGAATGACTGGGAGTGAAACTGCAGCACCTTTTTAAAGCAGTTGTGTCTTTTTTCAGGTTTCTGTATAAGACTGAAAAAAATATCTGTGATTGCTTTAGGACAACAACAATTCAAGCAGCTGGGTTTTTATGCAACTCACTAAATCAATTATATTATTCTCCAGGTTTGTACATGAGTCTGAAAAAGAAGACATGGGTGCTTTAAAGAGACGCTATATTCACACACTTCTCAAGGGACCTTTTCTGAATTATTTTCAAAGCATGGGCAACCTTAATGCTTACTACAACTATTTCCAGTTACAAATGTTCTAAAAGCAATGTGAGCAATCTGGAAGGTCTTAAGCAAATGGCTTCTCTTTGCCTACTATAAAGTTAACAATAAGGAACGTTGCCTGTTATAATATTTTGGAACATCTGAAATTATAAATAAGAGTTAACAGTCTTTTTCTAATGTGAGGACCAATAAACATAGAAAAATAACGGAAATCGTATAGGATTACAAAAATTTTGTGAAATATGATCACCTTATTGCCAAGATGAGAGGAATTTGGCATTTTTGTGAGTTTGCAGCTTTTAATTAATGATCTTAAAAATGTATAATTTATGGGAGATCCTATGGCGAACACTTGACGCTTTGCAGGTGGTTGCACCACCACCAAAATTCCCAAAGTATATTCTGGACAAAGTTAAATCTAGTTCACTTCATAGCCACATGAACAAAATAAGAATGAAAAAACTGGAAAAAGCTGGAAAAGCAGTAAGAACGCTTCGTGTAGAGGGCTCAAATAATTATTTATTTACAAATTTTATATTATACTATATAATATATAATATGCCAATAATTACAGCAGTGGGATTCAAAAATTTTTACTACCGGTTCTGTGGGCGTGATTTGGTGGGTGTAGCTTGGTGGGCATGGCAGGGGAAGGATACTGTAAAATCTCCATTCCCATCCCACTCCAGGGGAAGGATACTGCAAAATGTCCTTCCCCTCCCCACTCCTGGGGGACGGTTACCACCGGTTCTCCGAAGTATTCAAAATTTCCACTACCGTTTCTCCAGAACTGGTCAGAACCTTCTGAATACCACCTCTGCTGCAGATCGTAATCCAAGATAATTGGGTAGGGATAGGCAATCAGAATTTCTTTCCCATTGGCTCCAGAATCTGCAAAGGACTGTGGGAACCATATTTTAAAGTATCTAGAAGGCATCAAGTCATCATCCTCTGCTTTTAGGCATTAATAATACCAGACATTGTGAACTCAGATAATTGAAAAAAGTATTTGAAATAGCAGAACTTCCTCTAAATTAATAATAGCTATGAAAGGGAAGAAAAGAATTGAAATGAGTGTGGTAAATATTGATGTTGAAGAAAAAAAACTGCATGAAAAGTAAAGCATTAATTCTGTTCTAAAGTGGAAAGCTGACGTACGTAGTGTAACTGGAGAAATGTAAAATACGTTGTGGCTGTGGGATTTGTTGATTGTGTATGTGTGGAGTATGGTGTTATTGCAGCAAAAGTGAAGGCAAAAGAACAGAGACATTATTTTGGTAAGTGTGCCTCGAAGGTATAGCACACATTTCTGATAGAAATGCTCAAGAAGTGACAAAGTGAAAATTTTGGGAAGTACACTGAGGCATTATGTCAGGCAGGGAGAACGTTTTCATCTCTTTATCAGAACATCGAGAAATGTATGAAAATTATCAAAAGTTTATTTACAAGTAGTCCTCAAATTACAACTGTACTGGAATCTTTCCATTACAATTGTAAGTCATTAACGGTTGTAAAACATGACAGATCTGATTTTATGATTTATTTATTTTTTGCAGTGGTCATTAAGTGCAAATCTACTGTTTGTTATGCTCATGGTATTGCCCAAAACTGGAAGTGCCAGTTTTTTCCCAAAACTGTTGTAAAATATGCTCACGTGAACATGGGATAATGCAAACAGCTATAAATGTGGCTGGGTTGCTGTGCAGACATGTGACCAGGGGTAGAGTTTACTGCCAGAACTTTGGAGCCAGGTTTTAAGTCTCCCCTTTCAAGATAGCTCATAGCTTTAGATAGTTACCATGCAACTGGTTGTAAGTTGAGGATTACCTGTACTGTCGACTGGTTGATTTGGGTTAAGTGTATAATAAAGTGAATAGATTTGCATTATGGAAGTTGTGGTACAAACATGAAATTGAAGACTGGTTGCTGGTTGTGGTAAGAGCAAAACTTGACAGAAGTACATGAACATAATCAGAATGGTTAGCAAAAGATTTAATATTGAGCAGGGAGTTTGAGAAATTAAACGATTCCCCATGAGAGTCAGGTAGCTCATACAATGAAATAAAGGGATTGGATCTGAGCATTATTGCATGAAAAACCAAGGTAATTATGTTTGACAGAGAAAATGAATAAATGGCAAAAAACCTAAACACACATTTGTTGAATGTTTACTATAGATGGGAAAATAGATAGAGAAACATGAAGTCATGGAGATGCTGGTGGAGAGGAAGTGAGGGATATGCAGTCTGTTAAGAGGAATGAATGTTTGGAAATGAGGATTCAGGATTCAGTATGTCAGTAAAAACACAAAAGCAAACTGAATGTAGGAGGAATAGCATTCTTAAGAAATGTGCCTCTAAAATAGGAAGCAAATAAATGTACAGTGGTTTCCTCAGTACTCATCATTAATTGGTTTTGGAAAGTGTGATGAGTATCAAAAATGTTAAGTGCCATGTTTTCCCATAGGAATAATATAGTGAATCGCAAGGTAGCTGATACTGACAAATTCTAGCTTGTGTGTTGAGTACCAAACAAACGATGAGTACTGGGACAAAATATTCACATCAAAAAATGTTGAGTATCAAATTTGATGAATTTCAAAGTACTTGAGTACCAAGATACCACTGTAGTTTGAATATAAAAGTGAGTGAGTACTTCAAGTGAATTGCAATAAGGAGGTCTGGTCACATGAAGAGAATGAATGAGGACTGAACTGCAAAACAAAAGTATGAAGAAATCACAGATTAGATGAGAGTATGAGAGAATAAAACAGTTGTGGTTAGTGATCCTTAAAAAGAGAGAGAATATAAATTTAAAGAATAAAAGGCAGTGTATGAATTATTGTATGCATGCAATAAAAGCAAGGATGGATTGAGAGAGTAGCAAGGCATAAAGAAGTATGGAGAACACTAAATTTAGCTATATTTCCTTCTTTATTTTCTCATCTTGTATCTTTAACTTTGGCATATTCTTATACCATTCTTCTTACTCTGAAAGGGAAGAGTGGGATGGGTAAATGTACATTTAATTGCAATAGAGTTAGACATTCTGAAATAATCCATTTTGAGTTTCATTTATTGGACACACAATACCAGATATATTCCTATTGTTCCTTCTGCTGCATTGAATTCTATTGATTTCCACTTACTTGGTGTTCTACTAAATAATATAACCTTCTATATCACCTACTTCAGCTGAAATTCTATCATAGTTAATATTTAACTCTTGTAATTTCTTGAAAGGTTAATGGTCCAGGGATATGAAATATGTTTGACTTGAAAAGGCAATGACAACAGGGGATTCCAAAGAACTGGAAAAGGCAAAAATATTCAAGTGAATTAAGTTAAGGATAGTTCTCATTAAATTGCTAACAAAACGTTATTGTTGATATTACAACTAACTTTGTTCTCTATTTCCGCAGTTTACAACTGAAGCAGAAAGTTAAATGTGATTGTCATACAGCCTGAAAACATTACCAGCACAAACAACAGAAAAACACAGGTAGAAATGGTATAATTCCAGGTTGGCAAAGCTACAAAATGTGTGTGTGTGTGTGTGTGTGTGTGTGTAATACTCTAAATTTTCAAATCTGTGGACAAGCATCTTGAATTCTAAACAATGGATATATTAGGTGGGAAAATTTGGGAATGTGAGTCCATATCCAAAACAGAAAAATGTTACATTAAAAAGATTTTTTCCATAATATCTCATAATAAAAAATAGCCAGATAAGTACTTAGTGGCTGTGGAATGGTAACTGATTACAATATTGAAGATGGAGAGAACCATATGTGGAAGCATGAAATGGAGCATTTTGGAATATTTTAGTATAGATAACAGTCTTAAACTTGAATAATACAGTACAGTGTTCTTGAATAAGAACGTTGTTCTGTACAGTGGTACTTTGGTATTCATCGTTTATTGATTCCGGGAGGTACTAAGACTACTAAACCGAGTCCCAAACAAACCACTGACTTACCACATGACCCTTTATGCAGGGAAGGACTTTCTATCTGTCCCTTTTCCTATGTCAGTGACCTTTCCAGCATGGCTGACTTCCTGTCCTCCCTCTGCAGCCATCCCTCTTTTTTTAGCAGCAACCTTCACAACATAGGTAACTTTCTGTCTGTTGCTCACGGCTGTCCCCTTTTTCCTATCACAGCATGTCAACTACAAAACAAACTACAAGTACCAGAACAACATTTTCACATCAAAATGCATCAAGTCCCAAATTCAATGAGTTTTGAAACAGTTGAGTATTCAGATTCCACTGTACTATGAAATAAGCAATTCCAATATGTGCTGATCAGATTGCATGCAGATTGAAAAATCATATTATTAGCATATCAGTGGCACCAATACGGATCATCTCCATGTGATTCGGGCTAAATTATATTGGACAAGAATGATAGACCAGGAAAATCCTTCCTGAAATTTTCCTTTGAGATTTAAGTCAAAAGGAAAAGCTAGAGCAAGAAAAAAAAAACTGAAGCAGAAAAAAAGACAATAAGAAGAAATGCAGTCTCCAAAGCCATTAGTGTGCCACTAAAATTGTCTTTTCCTTTGCAGATGGGACATATGAAGATGATTTCTTTTCCAGCGAGTTCAATAAAAATGATTTAAAAAGCCATATTTGGGGGGGGGGGGGCAAAGTAGACTTAAAGTTGACATTTTCTGCTGGTCACAAAGAGGTAACAGTTTCCTCAGATGAATAGGTGACTGGTTAGTCATACCTATGTAGACGTAAGCAAAAAAAGTGCAACCTGCTAAATGCTGTTCCATGCAAGACTGCCTGAAATAAACACAGTTCTGGCTGGAATGCTTTGTGGATTGCATCCAAAGGGGTGCAAAGTAAGTCGAAAAACAGATGCTGTTGAGCAGAGGTCAAGCATCTTTTCAAAATAGCACTTTATTTTTTCAGGAACCTTTTAAAACATATACCTGCCATTTGGAAAAGCTTGGAATGTCCTGCTTCGAGCTGATGTTTTGCAAAGCTGTTTTCTTCTCAAAGCCAAGTGTGGATCAGATTCATAAACAGTTCTTCAAAGAGACATTTCCAACTTAAAACCAGAAAATTCCTTGGAAGTAAAATATGATGATTGTTGCAGTCTCAGGCATACATCCAGATGCAATTGAGGAGTCATTTCTGCAGACTATGATCACAGAACATAATGCAGACTTACAAGTTTCTTCGGGATCCTTCTCTTTCATCTCATTTTATACAACACTTGGTTCTCCAAGGACTGCAATGTAAATGGCAGGACTGCACTAAACTAGAATATGGTGTCTTGGGTCTTGCTTAGTCTGGGACATGAACTCAATAATGGCATACTCAATAAATCATAGTTAAACCATTCAAGGTTTCATATCATATGCCATGGCAATCTCAATAATTCAGTAATTCTTATCCCTTTTACACAGACCAAGTTGCAAAGTTATGGCAAGAGTCTAGCACTGTATGTCTGAAGAGGTCCCATTGCATTACTGCCACAAGGAAGAAGAGGTCAACCTATTTTACAAAGCACCAGAAAGCAGGACAAAACCCAAAGGAAGGCAAGTAATCAAGCAGAGAACCAACCTAGAACTTAGGAGAAATTTCCTGACAGTGAGAGCAATTGACCAGTGGAATGGACTTGTCTACAGAAGTTGTGGATGCTCCAACATTGAAGGTTTTTAAGAAGACATTGGATAACCATTTGTCTCTTGCTTGAGCAGGGAGTTAAGACTAGAAGAACTCCAAGGTCCCTTCCAACTCTGTTATTTTATTATTCTCTTATAAATTGCAGTAATAAATATATTAGTGCAATGGAGATATATTCCCTCCCCCCAAAAATAAATAAATAAATAAATAAATAAATAAGAATTCTATTGCGGCAAAAGTGAAAATAAAATGTTCACATATTCATAGAAATAGAATCTGCTTTCCCTTCCTGGAAGTTTATGGGGATGGGTCCAAATGCTCTGACTGAGAGTGGCATAAGAAATAATAACCTCACTAGGCAACGGTGTATAAATTCATACTTGTTGGTGGCACGGCATAAATAAAATTGCTTTTTATTAATTTTTTTAATAAAACAGCTAAAGTTTCGAGATAAGACACACAAGCTCTATAAAGGTGTGTCCATCCAATAAGAAGGCATCCATTCTTTTTTATTTTTTTAAATTACTTTATTTTGGAGGTCAGTGGGTACCATCTAAGAGGGTCACAACATCATGTCACCAACTTTTATGCATCTGTGAAGTAACTGAGAGGTATTGCTTCTGAGAGTGAATAAGGATTTTCTTTTACCATTACACCAATTACATATAAATGATATATTTCACATCGCTCACATTATCAGGGAACTTTCTTAGTAGATTGTGGAATGCTGTAGACATACCTTGACTCCAGCAAGCATTTGTCATGGAACCGTATTATGTTCCAATTAACAAGTTTGTTAAATGCACATTAGTTTGGATTACATGAAACCTACTGGGTGCATCGCTAATTTAGAAACAGTAATCAATAGAAGTTAAAAATATGGGGACATAAAAAGGATAAATGTTAAAACAGAGATTTGTTAAATTAGATAAGTTAAATATTATTGTTACTGTAATATTAATGTTATGGTGATGAATACTATTGTAAACACTTTGATTACGATTGCCTAAAAACAATTGTACCCAGAAAACATACTGTTTGATTGAAATTGAATTTTTATGTTATACAAATAAAATAAATAAAACATGGGGGGCAAAGAAACTGTAATCAAAGTGGAACATTAATAATTATTTATCAAATTAAGAGTATAGCATCATGTTTGGATGTTAGATATGCAGAATACATAAAACTAGATGGGGTAACCAAACTCTGGAATGCCCTGGTATGTTAAATGGGATGAAAGCATCTTAAAGATAAAACACAATTTTCCATTTAGGAAGTAGAAATAAAATATACAAAAAGAATGAGCTTGAAATTGTACTCCAGGGGAAAAAAGAAACAGTTGTTGGTATAAATTGGATCAGTGAGTCATCAGTTTAAAGAGGCTACAAAAAAAAAAGGAGAGAGATGCAATTTTTGGCTGCATTAACAGAAATCACACACAGTAATGGTTCCACTTGATTCTATCTTGGACAGAGCTTACCTCAAGTATTGTGTCTGGTTCTGGGCACCTCACTTTAAGAAGGATTTAGACAAATTGGAACAGGTTCAGAGAAAAGTAGTAAGGGCGATTAGAGGATTAAAACTGTTCCATGGAGAGAGATGGAAGGAATTGAGAATGTTTAGCGTAGAAAATAGAAAACTGAGGAGATACTTGATAGCTTTTTCAAATACTTGAAAAGAAGTCACATGGAAGAAGGCTAAGGCTAATAACTCTGTTATTCTATCAAGATATGCATAACAACAACATGTATTTATTTATACAACAAACACACACATATTTTATATGGCTATCCATCTTGTTCTCATGAGTCTGGGTGGCTGACAATACATTAAAATACCCCAGTCAAGGAACTACAAAACTCAGACAAACAACAGTTAAAACAACCTTATCAAAGAGCCATCAAGAATACTCCCAACAAAACTGACAGGGCAAGTCACTCATATTAAACAGAGAGCAATTCTCATTCTCTTCAAACACGGATCATGTTACTCAGTTAGATAATGAAATGTTTGCAAGAAAACAACCAAGCTCAGAGAATACCAAGGACCCCACAGTATAATAAAAACCTAGATGGAACGGACGTTGTACTTACCTGAACATCCCTTCTCAGCAGTTTGATTGGAGAATTCAGCTTGGGTTAATCCTCCCAGTTTTACCCATGTGACCGAGCCGATCTTCCAGTATAAAATGCCTCCTCGTGGCTCTAGTCTCCAGTTTTGTTTACAAAGACGCAGCCCCTGGAAAAAAATCAGCTCTCCTACACTCTCTCTCTCACTCTCCCGTACAAGCTATCTGTCAGGGCGGGAGTGAATTCTCCAAT
>JAOYMU010000098.1:116564752-116575121 GCA_025802295.1 Psammodynastes pulverulentus | reverse complement strand
CGGAGATGCGGGGACTGAAGAAAAGCTGCCGTGAGGTAAGTGCACAGAGGAAGTGGGCCGCTGAAAAATTATCAAACGTTTACCGGTCCGAGGCGATAAAAAGGTTGGGGGGCACTGTTCTAAACCACTTTCTCTACCCATTTCACATTACAGACTAAATTGTGGCCAGTATAAGAATGCAGTTAATCACAACTGATAAACAAATACCTTTACTTATCACTAACAGATTACATCACTTTACTTGGAAAGCTGCTTAAACCTTAAACAAAAATGCATTCTCTGCAATCCAAGCATTTGCTACGATAGCACATTTTAATGAAGCTTTTGAGGAAACAAAAACAAAAGCCATTAACTATTCTGGAATCAATTGCCTGACTGTATTGTTGCATGTTTGGAAATGTATAATAACTTCGTAAGAAACTTAAGTCATAGCTAAAATGTAGCTTCACCAAAATAAAAATCTGCTCTGTAAGTGCAATAAAAAAGTGTCACGAATGGTTTAGCATTGGAAAGCAAATGGATATAATCATATTTTCCACAAGAACACAGATGAACTCAGAGAACAATATAGTATATGCTTAAGGCTGAACTCAAATTTGAGTTGAGCAGGAGGTGTCATAACGATAAACAGGACATAAAGTACAATTGTTTCAATTTAATCTTGGCAACAATTAGCTCCACTAAGCTTTGTTCAAGAATATCTATAAAAAGAGGAAAAATGAAAAAGTTTGGTGTTCCATCAGGTGGTCACACGCTAAGACATCCAAAGCTTTATTTAGCAAGTTCAAAGGAATTGGGCCATTTAAAAAAGAAAAACTGAAGGTTTGTTAAAAAGCGTTTTAATCTGCATGAACTGCCATTTTCACCAATGTGTGTAATCTACTATGGCATCTGAAAGAATTTACAGGTAGGCCTCAATTGCTTAGTGTCGGCTTGCAGCTCCTATAATCACAAAACCAACCCACAGCGAACTTCACTTAAGAGCCATGGCCTTCATTTAATGACCATTACAAAAAAGATCAGATGATGGTCATAACTCGAGGACTATCTGTATTCTTTCATTTCTTTTCCCCCATAATTCTTGTCTGTCCGACAAGATTTTTTAAAAAAGATCAAAAGATGCAATTATTTATCTGCACAGCAGAGATAGCTTGTTTTAAGAGTAATAATAGATTAAGCCAAGGTTGGATATCGATACTATCCTGAATCATTAGGAGCCGATTTGTTCCTCCTAATTCTGACCTTGGTTCTTCTAAAACTATGGCTATGCAGACTTCCAAAAGGATTTGGAACACTATGTGCAAACACAACACGTCTCTGCTTTTCACTGAAACAGATTTCTTTTCTTTTTTTTCAGATTTCCATCTAGGGTTGAATAAAGAGCTACAATAAAGATTGATTAAAGTAGGAGAATTTGTCTTAGCATTTCTTCATTTTTAAACATGCAGATCTCTATTGACTATGCTTGCATGTTTCTAATATAATGCCTGACCAATCCACCAATAAACAAAAATTACTGGTTATGTGTTTGTACTGTTCATTTCTTCCACAGTTGTCCATTTCAGTATTGAAACTGTGGTGTGAATCATTTGATACAACAAAATGGAGTAAAAACTTGGAATCTGCTGGCAATCATTCAAGACTCAATTTTGGCAATCTCCTGTACTGAACCTCCTTCTAAACGGAATGACAAAGTTTCATTTATCATGTAACTCATGAAATGCGTGAAATTAGATGCAGGTCCCCAGGATGAATAAATGGAATAAATACATGCAAAAATGCAAACAGAGCCAAAAACAAAGCTTTCTTTTATTATTAGAAACCCTGTTTTTGGTACAGAAATGGAATTAGGAGAAGTAAAAGATTTGCATATTACGATTTAATGCAACATTTGTTCTTCAGATAAAATGAACAGGAAAAAAAAAAAACCAACAGAAGGAAAATTTCCCACCCACCCCCTCTTCTTTTCAGCTTTTCCCAGCAACATGAGATGGAACACAAGGATCTAGGGGCAAGAAAAGGAGGGAAACAACATTGTATCAGCTTCTTAATTCACTGCACTTAAGCAAATATACTGTAAGGGTAAGCTTCTGTATCTGGAACTTATAATCTAAATTGTTATTTTAGAAAACATATAGTATTCTCACTAATATGCATAACGGGATACACCTTTGTCAAAACGCCCAATGTCACTTTCCCATATTAACTTTTCAAATATTTTACGGTGCAAAACCCAATTTTAATGATGGGAAAATTGACAAGATGAATTTTACGTTCATAAAGAATGGTTTTCTGACTGATATTAGGCTATCATTATTGCAGATAAAACAGGAAGAATATTGAATTTCAAGAACTCTTAGGAGGATGGCCTGAAAAGTTATGCATCCGTCTTCTCAACCTGTGAGCCAATGACTATCCCAATAATTGCCAAAGAGAAAGCTGAATTGTGGTCCAAGAGTGGACTCTTGACAGCCTCTCGCCCAAAGTCAAAGTAATATGTTAGGGGAAAAGTAATGCATTACTACGACTCCCTTACTGAGAAATAAAGGAAAGACTGGATCGAACTCCCTTTTTCACTGATATATTGCTATGTCTCAAAAACCAAATAACCTAATCTAGATACAGGTAGTGCTCGACTTACAACAGTTCATTTAGTGACCATTCAAAGTTACACCAGCACTGGAAAAAGTGATTTATGACCATTTTTCACAGTTATGACTTTCGTAGCAGCCCCAGGATCATGTGATCAAAATTCAGATGCTTGGCAACTGGTTCATCCTTATGACCTCTGCTGGGTCCCAGAGTCATGTGATCACCTTTTGCAATCTTTTGACAAGCAAAGTCACCGAGGAATCCAGTTTTCACTTAACAACCATGTTACTAACTTAAGAATTGCAGTGATTCACTTGACAACTATGGCAAAAAAGATTGCAAAATGGGGAAAAAACTCACTAAATAAATGCCTCACTTAACGACAGAAATTTTGGGCTCAATTGTCGCAAGTTAAGAACTACCCGTATATCTGGATTTACTGATGTACTTCTTCTGAGATAGAACTACGAACTTCTACTATCTAACAAAAAGTGTAGTATATTCAACATGTTGTTAATGGAACAGACTAAATCTTGAAACATAAGCTATTTTTTTCCAACATTGTCCTCAGCTGTTTTAAGCTGTCATCAAGGGAAATAGTTAAAGGTTCCCACAACTCAAACTCCAATTATTTATACTGTGGTGCGCAGATGGGATGTCTATTTCTAACAGGTGCTTACAGAAAGGCTAAGGTTATAGGTCAGGTTGTAAGTTTACTAGGGTTGCAAAATCTAATAACCTATTTACTCTTTGACCCTTTTAGAAAATATAAAAACAAAAGGGCGAAACTGCAAAACTCAAATAAACCCATGAGACTTGGAACTATCAGTCATACCTGGGTCTCTTTTTTCGAGGAATATTTTGCTTGATATATATTTTTCGGTAGCAAGCAATGGCCAACGTAACCACAACTGTACCCTTGACAGACCTTATGCCATTTTGCTTCAGTGACCAACGTCTATGTCAGGTTGTAAGTAATGTACCCATCATAAAGCGAATTCTGAGGCATTTAGTTTCCTCAAAGAACAAGTTTATTGATATACATCAACTTGGCATTAACTACTGGAAAGTCAGTACTGAAAGTTCCCAGGCTTTCCATGTCACTTTATATAGGATTTTCTCAATTTTCAACACAATATGTCACATTGTCCAACCGGGATGAGAACTGGTTGCTTGGCGACTTTGCTCCTCCTTCCTCTGGCCAGTCATCCGTTGGAATACGACTGACTCACCGGCCAGCTATGTTGTTTTGGCTGAACCATCATCCACTTCAGCTCTCCCCCTTCTAGCTCCCAAGTGTGTCAAGCCGAATTCATGAATGACCCAGAATATAACCAACCCCACAATCTAACCAAATCCAGGCGTTACAGTCTACAGATAATCCTTGACTTAGAACAGGTTGCCTACCGACTGTTCCAAGTTGTGAGCTAACTGCAAAAAGAGAGGCATGCATTGGTTCTGCCCCTCTTTGTAGTCATGTGACCGCTTTTCTGGAGCTTGGCAACATGGCCGTATTTACAGCCATTTGCAGTGCCCCACAGTCATGTGACTGCAGCTTATTACATTTTTGCTGAAAAGCAGAAGTTAGTTTTGGGTTTTTTTGGCAAAACTAAGTCATAACAAATAATGGATTCACCTAATGACCACTGCAAAAAAAGTTGTAAAATTTGTTGATTGTATGACTGACCTGATTTTTATGATCACAACATATGACTGTGATGGAAAAGCTTTTCAAAGTTGACTTCACCTCTTATTTTGCCCATGTGAATTATTTAAATTACTACTGTTAATGTGAGCAATACGCCAGAGAGGACACTTCTAATTTGGTGGCAGGGGAGTGATCCGAATGTTAAGAACAGATACAAGGAGGAACAGTCAGGATTTTAAGATTTTTTTCCCTGAGTTTGAAGGACACGGATGGGTTTATTTTTTAGTCATTTAACTATGCTAAGCCTCTTTTAGGGATTTCCCAACTTCATGTCAATCTTTCCTCCTCAGAATGGCGGAAAACCATCCCATCAGTTTTAGCAACTGAAGCCAGAGGCAGTTCTGGAGGCCGCAAAAAAACACCACAAACTGAATCCAGATGGAGGTCACAGGATTAGTGTGAGATAAGGCACATGAGTTATGACCTGTTCCATAGATTATGTTGGGAGACAATGGCAACAAATCTGGATCAAATCTGATCTCATAGCAAACCTTCTAAAAAGGAGTGATGAATTATGGAATATTCACACCACTAATTCATGTGTGTAAAATAAAGCAGGATTTGTCTTCTTCGGCTACACGCTCTCTGCTTTTTTTCACACAGTTTGATTTCTTTTTCTCTGTGTCTGGTTTGCTACAAAACAAAAATGAAGAAATTAACGGCTGTATCCATGCATTGCGTTGTGCCTAATTTGGTCCGACTGGTTTTGACTTAACTCACTAAAGAGATCAGCCATTTTATAGAGGTGCGCAAAACAATATTGATTCAGAATGGCTACATCAAGATGCCAGCAAGACTTGGAATAAGAAAAGATCTGTGTTTTAAGAGATCTCTGAATAAGCAACGACATGATAGCAACATTTGAGAAACCATCCCAAAGAAGAAAGGGACAACCTATTCTCCAAAGCACCTGAGGACAAGACAAGAAGTAACGGATGGAAATTTATCAAAGACAGATCCCATCTAAAATTAGGAAAAATTACCTGACAATTGGTGGAATGTTTGCCTTCAGAAATTGTGAGTGCTCCAGCACTGGAGGTCTTTAAGAAGGGATTGGACAACTATTTGTCCAGAAGCAATATCAGACCTCCAAGGTCTGATATTCTGTAAATTGAGTTGTTTCAAGAGCTTTGGTCTAAGACTGTGCTGTTTATTAAATTGTGACAGAAAGGGGAAAATATTTCTGCTAGCAGTAAGCAATAAACAAACAAAAAGTATCCTGTTTTGAGATTTACCAGGCTAAATGGAAAGGTGAATAAGCAGCTTTGAAAAAAAGAAAAAAAATTGAAACAAAAAAATTGAATGGATGAGGACAATGTATGACCTTTTTCCATTCCCCTTTTGTGTTATTTAAACTGCTGACAGCCTGATATGTGCCATACCTTCATCAGCATGTAGCAACCCTTGCATCTAGCTGTACTTCTACAGATTTCTAAACATGAGTCCAGACTGAAATTATCCAGCACCCTCCATATAAATGCCTTGAACTAAGCATACCAAAGTTTGAGGTTAATGCAATGGAATGGTAGTGCCTAGCTTAAAACTAACAGCAACCTCTTGTGCAGCAATTACTGAAAACTATCATCCTCAAATAAACTACATTGTCAATAGACACTAACACATGATACACAAGGCTCAGTGTCTCAGTCTTTGGAAATTGTTGAACTTGCTTATATCTACCTCCTTATGGACCAATATACATTTGCTGATTTATTATTAAGAAGGTTTGAGAGCTTAAATTATAAAGCTCTTCAGAGATGGCTCTACTGAAAATGCATTTACCCCTTTCAGGAGTTGCTGCCATTTGTTATGAAACTCGTCCTGAACTGTCAAGCATACCTTTGCAATCAAAGGAACAGCTGCCAGACTGATATGGCACTATCCCAGAATGAAAATGCTTGATTGACTACATGCCCTGGTTTAAAAGAAAGAAAGAAAGAAAGAAAGAAAGAAAGAAAGAAAGAAGAAAAGAAGGAAGGAAGGAAGGAAGGGGAAAGAAAAAAGGGAAAAAAAGATAGCTCTTAGTATCAAAATACCACTAGAAGCAATAAAGTGCCTGAACACTAATCAAATCGTAAGATATGAAGCAGAGCAACAGAATAATAATTTATACTAATATTATTGTGTATACTCATGGAAATGACAAAAGAAATTTAAAAGATTTCTATACTTGAAGAATCTGATTATTTTGCTGGGACAACCATAATGCTGGTTCCCATTTAGGCACAAAGATTTGAGCTAGCTGTACATTCTTTCTGAAGAGTAGTTTATTAACATGGTCACTTGGGTCTCAATGTGTAAATATGACCATGAAAATATTAATACTCAAGTATTTTAGTGCTTCTATTTAAACCTGCGTTTTATGTTTATTTTAATGGTTTTATAAAAAGGTTTTTAATTCATCTTTGTCTAGAACTAATAGAGGAGTGGGAAATATATAAACCTTTTAAAATAATTAAAGAAACAGCTTTTGAAAACAGGATCCTCAATCAAATAAAATTTGAAATATATGTTAAACCATTGTCTAATTATATCATATCTATAAACAGAAGAGAATATTTGTAGCTCCGGGTTGAACTGTGGAATCCTTGGTGCCTTCTGAGCTTGGTTGTTTTCTTTTTTAAAAAAATTTATTTATTAAATATTTTATAAAACAACAAATACAAGAAAAGTAACATGACCGTAAGAAAGTTCCATCTTAAATCTATGTGGTCTTTACAATTTACACAATTAATATACATATTAATCTCTATTCATTATATCTTAATCTTATTTCTACTGTTGAACCATTTGTACCATCTTTCCCAGATAGCGTAGTATTCAGATTCATTTTTGTCCTTTAGCTCCATTATGAGTCTGTCCATCTCCGCGCATTCAAAAATCTTTTGCACGATAGCCCTCTCTGTAGGAGGTTCTGAGTTTTCCACCCTTGGGTGTACACAATCCTTGCTGCTGTGATGATATGTACAATGAGGCACAGAACCGACTTGTCCATCTTTTCTCTGATCATACCCAGTAAAAATAATTCTGGATAGAATTCCAATTTTATATCCACAATTTCCTGTAACCAGTTTCAGATTTTACTCCAATAATTTTTGGCTATTGGACAGAGCCATTTGGTGGTTTTCTTGAAGATGTTTCATTCTCAAGTAGTGCACTGATGATGTTAACTAGTTGGATAATGAAATATCTGCAGGAAAACCACCAAACTCAGAAAGCACCAAGGACCCCAGATATATCATCTCTAGAGCATTAATATCTCTGTTTCTTCAACTTCCATATATATTCAAAAGATGCAATTGCCCTTCAAGTCAATCCATGCAGTTTTCATGGCAACATTTTTAGAAATCTCTGTATCTTCTTCTCGAATGGTTTTCAACTTTTCACTCTAGGAGACAGAGAGAGATAGAGAGACAGAGAAAGAGAGGAAGAGAAATTGACTAAAGTGACCTAGTTACCCAGCTGGCTTTTGTGCCTAAGAAAGGACTAGGACTTGAGTTTCCTTGTTCCTACTAGAACACACTCAATCACCACACCAAATTTACTTTCTATTCATTCTATACCTTGAGTGGCATCAAGTCCGTTTTGACTCTTAGCAACAGTAACAAAAATTGGTCCCCACCATTTAGAAAACTACAGCCTCAATGTGCTACATAAAAACCCATGTGCCGTCCTCAAACCAATGGAAATTGTACAACCTAACTTATGGTATAATATCAATGAAGGTATCATATCTCAAGTGATCTAACATTTTCTTATCCAAAAATTGATGCATGATCTAAATTGAACCCTCCTCTCATATTTCAATTTCTATCAGAGACAAACACAAAACATGGTAACCATACTTTGTTAGCACATGCTTGACCTATAGTGATGTGGAGAATGTGTGAAAAACTTCAAATGGAAAAAAACAAACACTATGCACAGTTGTTGGAAATAACAACTCTGATGCAGAGCTCTCAGATATCTGATACTTCTCACATAAGAAGAGAGAATTTGTATTGGGTATGTATAATAGTGTAGATGGTTTCATGCTCTTAATATGCCTTAGTATTCTCTTAATATGTCCCTTTTCATGGCCGATGGTGAAGAATATGTGTACTGAACAACAAATTCTAATTTTTAAACGTTAGCAAATCCTTGATACAATGTAGTATCTCATTCTGTGCTTAGAAATGCTGTAATTGAATTTTTAAAAATGTATTATTAGCCATTTATGTTGTGATTTGTAGAGTATCTGTAGAGCTTCTCAATCATCCAGATCATTATTGTCCCAAAGGTATTTTTCAAAAGGCAACTGGACTTTTTTTTCTTTTAAAAAGTTTTCCTTCTCATCCAAGAAAGTTTCTTCAGTTCAGTAGCTTCTTGGATGAGAAGCAAAATATTTTCAAAGAAAAAAAAATCAAGAAAGTCCATTTGCCTTTTGAAAAAAATACTTTTGGGATATCCAAGTAGTACATTTTAAAAATTCATTTTAAAAGTTCAGTCTTACTAGAAAAGTTCATCCATAGAAAATCATGACAGGGATATATATATTCTAGAATGGTACAGCATTCAGGATTCAGTTCCAAAAAGAACTGAATATTTAGGAGTTCATGAGGATATAAACATAACATTGCTGTGTCTCTTTATAAGAGGTAATTCCAGGAAATGATGTAGCTACTTTAAGAAACTGTGGATAAGTGCTACTTTTACATATCCAAAAGTGTGAGGTAGTAAGTCCCCATTCTTCCTCTCTAAAATAAAAAAGGGGAGAAATCATTGAAACATTCTCTGGTGCTCTTAGAAGACTTTTTAAAATGTGGGCTTTGGCTTGGTCACCTTTGGTCTCAAGTAAGGGCGGGGAATCTGAAGTTAAGAACCAAAACCTTGATAGTAGAGCTGTAACTCAATTGTCATACCTTCAAATTCAACTGCCTGACTATTATTGGTGTAGCTTTTCACCACGATCTCCAGACGAAGCTCTCCATAATTTGTTTCATTAAAAAAGAGTTGCTTGGAATTACATTTCACAACATCTGATTCATTGTTTTTGAAAGACGCTTTAAGTGGCAACCATGTAGGACAGTCCAGGCAAACAATCCAACTCCTTGTGTGTTAAGGCCAGCGATAGGTTATCCAAGTGGTTATTCCACAGTACTGCAGCTGAGATCAATCAGCAATGAGAGCTGGCTTTCCTGAATGCAGAGTTTTGGAATGAATCAGAAAGAGAATTGTTTCTGTTGTTCCCTATCCATAACTAAAATGTTTAGTCTGCAGCTTTGGCAATATGATGCCAATTTCCCTCCGCCCTGCTTTGCTTTAATAGAGTTTCCCTTGCTATGGCAGAAGTCAGAAACAGATGGGCAGAGCAAGGCAGGAATGCTTTTGCATTTATGATCGACACAGCAAAACAACACTTTATCCCCCCCCCCAAGAGGTACATCACTCTTTGTCATTTTAATTGTTTTATTTATTAGTGCTGAAAGCATTGAGCCAGATCAATAAACAAAAATGATTCCTCAATGAATCATCTTCTCAAAGGCCAGAATAACAGAGTTGGAGACTCAAGCAGGAGACCTTATACCATTACAGACAAAGGGCTGTCTAAACCAGGGGTCTCTAACCTTGACAACTTTAAGCCTGGCGGACTTCAACTCCCAGAATTCCCCAGCCAGCTAAGTCCGCCAGGCTTAAAGTTGCCAAGGTTGGAAGCCCCTGGTCTAAGCCCTTCTTAAAAACCTCCAGTGATGGTGCATCTACAACTTCTGTAGGTAACCTGTTTCACTGATTAATTCTTCACTGTTAGGAAATTTCCCCTTAGTTCTAGATTGCTTCTCTCCTTGATTAATTTCCATCTATTGCTTCTTGTCCTGCCTTCACATTCTTAGGAGACTAGGTTGACACCCCCCCCACCTCTCTTTTTTGTGATAGCCCCTCAAATATTGGAAGACTGCTATCAGGTCATCCCTAGTCTTTCTTTTGGTTAGATTAGATAGACTAGACTAGAATGTCCTGTGGGATACATCTAAGGCAGGGATGTCCAAACTTGTCAACTTTAAGACTTGTGGACTTCAACTCCCAGAATTC
>JAOYMU010000098.1:116510381-116520853 GCA_025802295.1 Psammodynastes pulverulentus | reverse complement strand
CGAGGTTGACCCAGATTGTTGGGGGCAATATGCCAACTCTGTAAACCTCTTAGAGAGGGCTGTAAAGCACTATAAAGCAGCATATACCATAAGTCTAAGTGTTATTTCTATTGAGCTGGTGAGGATCAAACTCCTGGCAATGAGCTGAATTAGCCTGCAATGTTGCATTCTAACCACTGTCACCATGGCTGCTCCCAAGAAAGCCACATGGATAGACACAAGAAAGTGAAGAAAATAGTGCCGGATGATGGCCCTCAAATCAGATGGCCTTCAATATGCTACAGATAAAAAGTTGATCTTTCAAAGTGCTGTAGTTGTTTATAATGTTGTTTATGACGGGGCTAGATTAGAACTTTTGAAACATTTAGTTGCTGATTTTTCAAATAAGAAATCTGAACCTGCAAGGACAAAATTTCAGTGGGAACAAGGAATGTACAGCAAGAAGGTTGAACATGGCCAAGATCAACAGTGAAAGTGTATGAATCAACAATGCATTGACAGTTTCTATAATCTGCTGTTTGGATAAACATCCCCTCCAATTTTTCATGCAGGTAATTAATAAAAAAATTGAAGAGCAAAGATGAGTATTCTTTCTGAGTCCCCTTTCACTAATATTTTTGAATTAAGGTTTTATAAAATCATCTAACCCAGGGATGACAAACTTGATTTCAGACCAAGCTATCAGTGTGCACAGCAAATACAAAGAAATGCTGATCACAAGTCGAAGTCACAGCTTCCTTTATTCAGCAGATACACAGGCCAGTATGACTCTTGGCAAAAATGGAATATCTGATTAAAGTTAGCGCTGGGAGCAACTGCCTTCCAGCGCTCTAAATCCCCTCTATTCTTCCCTGCCCCGACTATCCTATTATTATCCTATTAGCACCCGCCTATCTCCACTTCCCATCCCATAGCGTGCAATGTGCCCCTTATCTGGTCCTAACCCCCCATCAAAGAGATCCTGAGATCCCCATCATGTAGCACCTCCCCCCCAACACTGATGCCAACCCCAAACAATGTGGCTACAGCAGGTCACAGCTACAGCCTAAACATGTCCGGTCAGTTAAATAATGCACCCTGTGAGTCAACGCGGCCACGTCCAGTCACAAGTTATCCGTTGTGTCCTCGTAGCACACCAGATCGCAGCTCCTCTTTCACAGATGCTGGAAAATGGTAGGAAGAGATTTGGATTCGGCTCTCCCCCTGCAGCTGTCCCATTCAGCCAT
This sequence comes from Psammodynastes pulverulentus, assembly GCA_025802295.1. Classification (NCBI taxonomy): domain Eukaryota; kingdom Metazoa; phylum Chordata; class Lepidosauria; order Squamata; family Psammodynastidae; genus Psammodynastes; species Psammodynastes pulverulentus. The sequence goes on along the minus strand of JAOYMU010000098.1, from coordinate 116,519,627 downwards.
CTTCCTCAGTGCCTCCCCATACTGTTGGTGAGCTCCAGTCCGTTAGAACATCAGAGCTCAACACTTGATTTGAGGGTTGTGTTTGACCTCAGGGGGCCAGGTGGACATGACCAGGGTGGGCGTGGCCAGCTTGACATCACTCGTGTCAGGGGCACTTGTGGTGGCCTGAGCGCTTGTGATCCTCCTGAGCTCCATTTTCACTGTCAGAGGGTTGCAGGAGGCCATCGCATCCAAAAATGGAACTCGGGAGAGCTGCGTGCGGTTCTCCTGAGCTCCGTTTTCACTGGCAGTGGCACCATGGGCTGGTCCTTCGCTGTTTCCAGGGCAACCTTGTGGGCCAGATATAAACACCTTGCAGGCCAGATATGGCACCTGAGCCTTGAGTTTGACACCCATGGTCTAACCTTTACAGAATACTACTCAAAATGAAGAATATTCTGCTTTATTTAAAAACTGAACTCTTGTTTTGGCTTCTATGTTCAGTACATGCTCTATTTTTCCTTTACTGTTTTCCTCTTCTATATAGTATAAAAATGTAAGATTTATTTATTCATTAAACATGCTCGAAATATAGGCCTGTAACATTTCCACATCGTGGGGTAAATAATAAAATAAATAAAAATATTAAAATAAGTGAAAAAATGTTAAATAATAAATATAGAACCTATGAAGAGGCTAAATGAATAAAATAGCATACCTATTATCCTAAAATTCTAGAAATTATGAAATGTTTTAAGTATCCAATATGCTACCCAGATTGCGTCCATCTATACAATTGGATTTCCTTTGTTTAACATCGAACAGCCTGCATCCAATTCACCGTGCACTCAGCATCTTTCCCCATATTGTCATAGCCACAGTTGGTTTATGCAACCAAGATGTCTCTGTGACTTGGCCACTAATGTTGTGGAGTGAACACTTGCTTTGCCATGTCAAAGATCCCCTTCGTTGCAGGCATTCTATAAACGTTCCAGGCATTAGATTTGAGATCAGGCTGACACCTTTGAGAGCTACAGCTAGTCCAATACCCAGTATTGGATTACATGAATCTGACACATTTGGTTTAGAGTAATAAAAGAATGAAATGCTGTGGAAGTATCCAGGAAAGGAACTTTAATGACAATTGTTTTCTGAGACCAGAACATTTTTAATTTGGGAATTAGAATTTCAAAGTGTTTGTTACTTACTTCTACAGTAAATAAATATTATTATCCCCTGAAGGGCCTTTGGTTAGAATCAGTGGGACTTTTATGCAAACAGCTTGTGGACAGAGGAAGCAGTTCCACTATTTCAATCCATGGAGATGGTTCCATTTACAAAGACTTCATTTTGCCAGCTGGATTCTAAACTGTTGCAAAGAAGCAATGGAATTTCCACATGCTGCCTGGGTTTCCTTATGGAAAATATGTTTTGTGCGTTGTGTGGTCTATTACTGTCCCATTACTGTCACTGAGAATTATGTGTGCATGTCATACGGCCAGGAAAGCTTCATTCTCAGAAAATCTGTTTCCATACGTATATAATCTTCATTCATTCTGAAGGTATAATGAAGTGCAACTAAGCAAGACCACACCAGAAGAATATTGAAGGGCTGGAAAATAATTTTCTTCCTAAGTGACAAAGTTATAATATATAGGATGGACTCACACTTCACTGATTGAATGCAATATATTTGTTTTGCTGGTTTGTTTTAAAGGTTTGTCTGGACTGGAATTAGGATTAACTACTTAACTATAACCTTGAATCCAGTCCCTTTTGCTGCAGTTTATAGACATCACCAAGAAGATCGTGGTGACAAAACAACATTGACTGATAAATGACATGACTTGCCAAAGATAACAGTTGGTCAGCTTTCTAAACAACTTTAAATAACCAGAGGAACAAAGCTATTCAAAATGCCTTGTAAATAAGGAAGACTTCAAAATACAATGGATGATTATCAGCCAGGAAACAAAACTAAATTATTAAAGAGATCAAGCATAAATCTTAATCAGGGGCATATGAGAAATACATATTGTAGGTGTAAAATGCTACAAGAAGACTTCCAGTATCACATACATTGAGATTAACTATGCTTATTGAAACAATTATCCTAAAATTCAGAAACTAAATAGGGCTGATTGTCTTTACACTCAAAGATGCTTGCTGACCTGTCCTCATGATTCTGCCTTCATTTCATTCTCAGCTCACATCATGGGTAGCCTGGGTTAATTTTTTAGCTAATATAGTTCATTTTTTCCTCCTTCTCCTAAAATGTCTTATTGCAGTGGACACCTGTGCCTTTCCAGTCACTCAGTGTTGAACTCCATGGCTATTTTGACTTGGCTTGCAGGAGAGATTGTATAATGGAAGCCAAGGAATGCACACCAAACAGATGGTCAGTGTACACCAAAGCCAGATAAGCTCTTGGGTTTCAGAAACAAAGAAAGGAACCTCCTCCCCTCCATGACATGCCTTGACACACTTCACCTACAGGGAGAAAGGAGAACTGAAATTAAAGAACAAGGAGAGATGGGATTGACTCCAAAGAGGGTGGATAGTTTCCCAAAACAACTTTTGGAGGGGGGGGGGTCTCTTTATAGGTTTATTGTTTCCCTCTTCAGCCAAATCCATTGTTTAGCCTGGAAGAACTAAGCTGTTCTAAGAGATCCACCATACCTTATGGTATCTACCTATACCATCCTTTCCATAAGCAAAAAGCAGTTTAAGAGGAAGGAGTCCCCAATGAATGATTATGCCTAAAAGGAATGAAGCATTATTTCATAGACCACAGCTTCTATACAAATGGGAAAGGGCATATAAAATCTTGACATCAAATCCTTCACATATATACTCTCATATTCTTACCTCCTCTCCCATCCCCATTTCACCATAGGGAGAATATTTAACACTAGGAGAAGCAAGCCAGAGGAATTCACTGATCATTTTTATTAACATGTTCGGTAGTAAATCTGTAAAAACAGCACTGCTCTCATTACTGAAGCAGAATAGGATTTGGCAATGAAGCTAGTATAAAATATACCAGAACTGGGGCGGGTTTTTTTTCCCCTATCTCAAGGATTAGAGGAAAGCACTCTCACACCACACATGAGTATCAGAGATCTCATGTGGATGAGTCTCCAGTGACAGGACATGAGGACTACAAGCCAAAGCTTAAGATCTGTCCAAGCCTCCATTATCAAATTATAGTATACAAGTACAAACATAGGAAAGAGATTCCTGTTGATATCTTTCTATAGATAGACAGAAGAAGATCAAGAAAATGCATGTACCTCCATTTAACTTCTACCATTATAGAATTATGGAGCTGAAGCAGACTGGTGTGATGTGGTAGTTAAAGTATTATATAGAGACTAGGGTGACTTGAGGTCAATTCAGGGTCAGCCATGTAAATTCTTTGGACGACTTTGAGCCAGTTGTTCTCTCATAACCCAAATTTTCTCACAAGGTGGTTATGTCAGAAAAGGGAAAGAAGGAGAACTAGGTATGAGACTGAACTCCTGAATGAAAGATGGGATACAAATCAAATTAACAAATAGATTCATAGAATTAAATGTACAATATGCTTGTGAAAGACTGACATTGATTAATTAAAACCAGAAAATCCAACCCAAAAGTTACTTGGTTCTCCACGAGGAAAATGGAAACGTGAAAGGAAAGGGCATATGTACAGTAAACAGTATGGCATGGCAGCTAGAAAACTGAGCTATGCTGAGGACACCTGGTATCCTTAGTCTAAACTATCTAAAATGTATTTGAAGGATGAACTGTGGGGTATGTCAAAGATAAATAAAGAGATGGGATTCATACATAGGTAGACATTGCCAAATACCCATCCAGTTGTCAGGCTTTTAAGAAAAAAGGAGATATCAAGATTCCAACATTTGCAAAAGTATTAAATACATTCTAATATCAGGCCTGTCCCAAATCCTTCACAATAAGCCAAACATCTCCAAAAATTGAAGGCAGATGAAATTCTTCAAAAAGTTGCAAAGAAGTTAGCTTTTTTAAAAAAAATAGAATCTCTCTCTTTCTCATTTTTAAAAATGCCCCAATCTGCCAATCATGTTTCCTGAGACAAATAGAAATTGCAAAGGTTTTAATGTACTTTCTTCACCATATAAATATGCTTAGGCCATATCTTATATTTCTCCATTGGCAGCCATTCAAGACCAAAGGTCATAGGATTCCTCAGGAATTGCTGCAGGAAAGAAGATGCTCATGCTTTGGAACTAGATTTTCCCAACACTGGAAATTCTCTCATGAGAAAAGTCTAAAAGAGGGAATGAAATGATTTGCCCGAACGCAGATCAAGAGGATACTCTTAAATCTTCCTAGGAACTCTGCCAAGCCATTGATTTGGACTACCTTAATTTTATTTCACTGGCTGCAGTAGATGTTCTTCCTGATCCCAGTTGATATCTTAAATGGCAAAAATAGAGACAAACAATGCTTTCCTTTTATTTCTGCTGGGAGGTCTATTGCTGATAAGGTGTTAAGATTCATTGGTGTGTTTCAGCTGAGCCCATCCATTATTTTTCCCCTCAGGTTAAAAAGCCACATTTCTTTTACAGGTGGGATGAGGTTCCAAACATTTACTGACCATTGCTACTTCATCTTTTTTTTTCTGCACCTTTCCTAACTCTGTTGAGTTTTAGAGATGGAACATCCTGAAGAATCATCACTATGTTATAGTCCATGCATCTCGGTATGGAAACACGAAAATTGTTTCAATTCCTTTCTTAATAATCCCTAGCATGAAATTTGCGTTTTTCACAGCTGTCACACATTGGTCTTGACATACAATCCTTACCTTCATCATGTTTGAAATATGCCTGAGAGTGGAGACTTCGGGCTCCTATTTTCCTGGTTTCCCTCTTTTTACTTCTTCCCAGTCACTGCAAAACAAAGCGGTTGCTCTTTGTTTTCGTTTTTGCTTTTATTTTTTTACCCTGTGCTGTGGAGAAAAATTATCATATTCTGAGTACTGAGAGAACATTTACATGCCAGGGAAGTAAGGTTCAAGCTAAGTGTATATGCTAGCCAAAACTCCTTGATACTGTCACTGCTTTTTGAATCTCTTTTGCTTGCTTATTTAGCATAGCATCAAGTTTGTCCCGGACAACTAAGGCCTCTCAAAGTTATTCTATCATGCTGAAAAAATACAGGTAATCATTGCAAAAAAAAAAAAAAAAAGACATGTTTTCCTTCGGAGATGTTCCCCAGGGAGCTCATGCAGATGTTGCTAAAAAGTAATATTCTCTTGAATATGGTTAGCTCAGCAAGAGACAAGCTTTTGTTTATGAATGAGTGAAACAGGATAATTTAAAAATCTGATCTCCAATCATGTGCCCTGTATTAGCTGGAGCATTGCTTTAAAAGGTTTTCATAGTTCAGATCCTTTCTTAAAAGCCGTTATATGCAGGGTGGGGTGAGCAGGGAGAAAAGCAGAGCCCGTGAAAGGAACTCTTCTCAGTTGGAACACTATGCTTTAGTTCTTCCTGAAGGAGGAGGCCCCATTCCTGCCTTTCTAGAAGGTTTTTTTCCCCCTTCCAGCCTGAGGTTTGAAGTAAGCAGGAGACCTGCTTTCTACCACAACTGCCATCCAAGGTGGACTTTTGCCGGAAGAAAGAGTGAGGGGGCTTATCCAATTCCTCCAAAGCCTTTCTTGAGTGCAGGCATTGTAGAGGAGTAAAATCATTCCTTAAACCATTGGGGCATACCCATTTCAAGGCTGATTTCCTATCTCAACCAGGATCTGAGAGTGCCTGGTCTATGCTAGAGGGATTCAGCACTGGCACAAGCCCAACCTGAGTTTTGTTGTTGTTTGCAGCAGGCAATTTTCAACACTAGTTTTTTTGTAGGGGTGTGTGTATGTAGGCATGTTTCAGACTGTTTCTGCTCTTCTACAACCAAAAATTCCTCTTGCGGCAAAATCTGTTCAGCAAATCCCATTCAGCCAGCTTTTCAGTATTTTATATTCTGGAGAACAGCCCAGTTTTTTATTTCCTCCATACAATCCTGAAACAAAACTATTGTTGCATCCTGGGGGAAAGCAGGCTTACTGATTATTTTCTTTTTGCAATAATTCAAAGGCAAAACTTCTGATAGAGCCACAGAAATGAATTCCTTTCAGTACAGTAAAGATTTTACACACTCACTTCCTTCTTTCTTCACTTAAGTCTTATCCTTTCTTCAGGAGAAACTGGAGGAAAATTATGAATAAAGCTCTTTATGCTCATGAAAAAATACAGGTCACATTTAAAGTGTTGCCTGCCATAAAGTTATTAGGAGTTCTTATTCCTGCATATTCTCTATTGATACTCAGTTTTATTTCAGATTTTTGCAGAATTTTACATGCACACATGAATTCTAATTTTTTTTGAGCTCTGGCTGTCAGTGTTTATCCAGGATACAACATCTGGATGACTTTTGGAGACACCAAGAATGGGGAAAATGCAACCCTCCTGAGTTTCCGCAACTTGGTGTATCTCCAAGGGATTGGAGTCGGGGGTACTGCTATGGTTCTTCTCCTTGATAAAGGGGAGAAGAGCAGCTCCCAGAAGAACAAGTATCAAGTTAGCAAGGTGTGCACTGATTGGTACAATTACAGCTTGAGTACAGGGGTGGGCTTCAAAAATTTCGGCAACGGGTTCTCTGCCCGGTTGCTGGGTGAGCGTGGCCATGGTGGGTGTGGCCTAGTCAGCCTCCTGCACCACAGCAGGGGGGTGTTTTCACCCTTCCTGGGCTCCGGAACCTTTCCTCGAGCCTTCAGGAGAGCAAAAACAGCCTCCCCGAGCTATGGAGGCCCTCCAGAGGCTGGAAATGGGCCCATTTCTGGACTTCTGGAGCCTCCTGGAGTCCTGTTTTTTCCCCTCCCTGAGCCTCTGTGCAGGCCCTGCACTTACCTCCTACCCAAAATGGACCACGTAGAGACTCCTGGGAGGGGAGCGGCAGGTGAGGCCATCCAGAGGTGGGATTTGGCAGTCCAAACCGGCCATAACATTAGCTACGGGTTCTCCCGAAGCCAGGCAGACCCATAACAGCCTGCTTCAGTGCAAATTGTGACTTTGCCTGCTTTGACAAACCATGTACGCAATCACTCATGCCTAGTGACATCCTGTTTTAACTATTGTAATATGCTGTACATAAAGCAGCCATTGAAGAAGACTGGGAAGCCAAAAATGGTCCAGAATGCAGGAGCCCTGATAGTTATGGGTTTTTGTGTTTATACTTAATTATTTAGTTAACCAATATATATAATTGCCCATCTCAACAATGACTCTGGACCTCAAACAGTAATATAGTAGTTTCCTCTGCTTTGGAGGTTATCAGATGGCTTCTAGGTGTGATTCAAGATGCTTGTTGTCATTTTTATTTTATTCATTAAATTTATATGCCACCCATCTCACTGTCAAGTGACTTTGGGTGGCTTACAACAATATAATTGTTAAGACCCTATATAGCCCCTGGAACTGAAGGATTACCTTCTTTTGCATTTATCTAACTTTACAACCAGTTCTAGTAGGACAAACTCCAGGTGCCATACATATATACAAGATTGTCACCTGACAGAAGCAGGCATTCTTAGAACCCAATTCCATTCTTTGGAACTCCTTCCTGCAGCAGTTCAATTAGCCACATCATATCAAGGAAAGTTTTGAAGACCAATCAATTCTGTCTTGCACGGGAAGAGGATACTCTGTGAGACGTGGTGGCACAGTGGTTAGAATGCAGTACTGCAGGCCACTTCTGCTGACTGCCAGCTGCCAGCAGTTCAGCAGTTCAAGTCTCACTGGCTCAAGGTTGACTCAGCCTCCTATCCTTCCAAGCAGAGGTGGTATTCAGCAGGTTCTGACCAGTTCTGGAGAACCTGTAGCAGAAATTTTGAGTAGTTCAGAGAACTGGTGGTAACTTCGCCCCAGGAGTAGGGTGGGAATGGAAATTTTGCAGTATTCTTCCCCTGGAGTGGTGGGAATGGAGATTTTACAGTATCCTTCCCCTGGAGTGGGGAGGGAATGGAGATTTTACAGTATCCTTCCCCTGCCATGCCCACCAAACCACACCCACAGAACCGGCAGTAAAAAATTTGAATCCCACCACAGTGGTGAATGCTTTGCATGTAATAGATCATCAAAAAGATGCTTCCATTATTCTCTTTATCTGGGTTTTTCCTAGTATTTAGAATCCCAAGTGAACATTTTATGAGAACTACAGGATAAAAACTATAGTTCTACAGAACTTTCAGTTAATTTATGCAGCCTTTTTCTTTCCACCACCTTCTAGCCTTGAATTTTTTAAAAAAATCACCTTCTGGTGATTGAATCAGACCTTTTACAATAGTGCTTAATGATACAAGGAGTAAAATTTTACATGAGTTTGGAGTAGTTAAGTGTGGTACAAAGAATAAAATTGTGTGGAACATTTTTTATTAGTAATTTGAGTTTCAGTAATTTTCAGCCTTATCCTCTGTATGCTTTCTCAGAAGCAAACCTCAGCATGTTCAGTGGACCATAACTCAAGGAAATTTTATAGTTTAGTCATTAAGCCTGTATTTAAGCTGTCTGGGGCTAAAGGCTACAATCTAATATAAACATGATTAATTCCATTGGTTTGAATCAGCTGAACTGTTCTTAATAATAAACTGGATTCTGACCAAAGACTTGTGATTATTTTATAATACAATAATCATACCAAGGACAATATTTAGAATATTAATTAAAGCTCTGATTTACTTAATGCTATCCATTTAGTGCTTTCAATATGCTATTTGTTAATTCAAAAAAATCTATATCAGTACACCATGCTCACAGTCATTCATGCTTTGGTCACTTCTTGAGTGGATTGTTGCAATTTGCTGTACATTGTGTTGATGTTGAACACCATCTGAAAGTGACAGTTGATCTAAAATGTAGCAGCTCGAATAGTTAAAAGTGCCTCTCAATTTTCTATAATATTGGTATAGTCAGAACTTTACTAATTGCCAGTTTGCTTTCAGATGCAATGTAAAGTACAAATAATTACCTTTAAAGATCTGATGAGCAATTTTTATAGAGAGGACACTTTTGAAGGATTCATTATCAACAGACACCATAAGGTGTGGAAAAACCCTGGCACCAGTTATGGGAAATCCTGCAATGTTCCTACAGGTCTCTGGTGGGCTGGCTCGTGGGTCCAAATGTAAGGAAAGACAAGCACACAGTTTTTCCTCGGGGGAGCCGCGCAGCTAAACAATAGCTGAGAAAC
>JAOYMU010000098.1:116444694-116456079 GCA_025802295.1 Psammodynastes pulverulentus | reverse complement strand
CCATTCCCTCCCCACCCCACTAACCTACTTTCCAGCTCCGTTCTCCTGTGCAGGGCAACAAAAGAAGACCCAGCCGACTCGGGAGGCAGAGAATAGATGGGGGTGGGGCCGGTCAGAGGTTGTATTTTCCGGTTCTCCGAACTACTCAAAATTTCCACTACCGGTTCTCCAAAACTGGTCAGAACCTGCTGAATACCACCCCTGGTTTGAACAGCATGCATTTGCTGGACCCTTTACCACACGAATAAGTCCCAGGATAACCCTTCAATAGAACAATTAGCAAATGATTAAATGTATCTCATGAGCCAGTGTATCACTTGGTTTTTTGATATCTTACTTCTAGTTGGGCTCAGTTCTGACCCTGCCTATCATTTGGAGGACATCAATCAACTAAGTGCTGCCTGTGAGATTTTAAAAGCCATACATTTGCCTAAAGATGATGCTTTCTGGTCATTCGGGCATTGTGCTCCTTGTTTGTGGAACATGTGAGGTGTATTGGTTTTGATTTGCTTGGCCCATTTTGTCTCAGCTTCTGATTGTGTATTTGCATTACATATTTCTTCCTCTGGGGTTGTGGGATCAGGCCTATTCTTTCATTTCTGATGAAAAGTGCTAAAATGATAGGCAGTTGTTTATCCTTATCCAGGCGACTGCCACAGTGTGTGCGGGGGGGGGGGGAATTGATGGAGGCTATGTCTGCACAAGACTGTAAAGTAGCCAGGATTAGCATCCCCCTCTTCCTCCCCACCCAGAAGAAATCATCAGAAGAAATTAGCAAGGTGTCCATGGTGAATAAGTAAATATGCGCATAATCAGCTCATATTTTTTAAAGAAAAAAAGGCTCTGATAATGAGGGAGATGGAGTATGACAATGACCAGCATAAAATAAATTTATTCAAATAATAATGGAGGAACAGTGTGAGGAGATTAAATGACTGTTTAATGAAGTACAAATCATGGCATAAGGATGCCAAAAAAACCCACCATTCTAAACTCAGCGCTTTGGACAATAAAATGTGGGTTTTAATATTATGAAGCACATAACATGCAAAAAGAAAAATAGCATTGGCATTATATAGTAGCAACCCTTTCTTCTTTACTCATTCTCAGAATGAGTGAATTCGTCTATTTCCTTTTCAATCCTCAGTGGAGGATTGAATCATCCCAATAGTAAAATAGGGCCAAACAACTGGAGATTGCAAGTCATGATTTCTACTGGCAGCAACTGCCACAATTTATTCATTTTAATTTATTAATCAATGAGTGTATTTTCTATGTAAGCCATTAAGATTATTTTTGTAGTAATTATCTTATCCATCCATCCATCCATCCATCCATCCATCCATCCATCCATTCTTTGATAAAAGAGAATGAGACCCACTTGCTTTATTCCATCAGATCTGTCATTTTTGCTACCTTTTATGAGTTTTATTGTAATGTCTTTGTTTGATTGTTGTGAACCACCCAGAGTCACTGGGAGTCAAGTAGATACCAGTTTAATATTTTTTATTATGACTGGGTTTGGCATTTTTATCCACCTGTCAAGTTTTTCCCAAGCACCTGAGATAGGTACCTGGGATAAGCAAATGTTGTTGATGGTGCTAAATATATTGCTGCAGGATATAAGCTGGCCAACTAAAGCTGCCTTTTGCAATTGACTGAGGGTGATTTTGTCAATGCTGATGGTATTCAAGTGGTGCTCCAGATATTTTGGGGTTGCACCTAAGGTGTCTATCAGTATTGGTACTAACTTTACATTCTTTTGCACAGTCATTCTGCCTCTACTTGCAAGTCTTTGTATTCTGTGATTTTCTCCTGTGCTTTCTCTTCTATTATGCGATCTTCAGGTACTGCCATGTTCACTGTACAGTCTTTCTTTTTTCTCATTCTTATCAAATTTGTTAGGTCTGGTGTGTGATATGACAGATGCTTGTCTGTTTGAATTCTAAGTTCCAAAACTCTTTATCTTCTTCATTTTTTACTTGTCTGTTTTGTGATCTCACCAGTTCTTGCTTGCAGGCAAATGATATTTCTTGCAGATATTCCAGTTCACCATTTTTGCTACTTTGTCATGCCATTGTTTGTAGCCAGTCTGTGTGATCTTCCACAGCTGCTTCACTCAATGACCACAATCCCATTTCTACAAATTGTGGTTGTTAAACAACTACACAGGCCATTATGTAGAGCACTGGGGAGAGGGGGCTCAAGCCTCCCAGGAATGGTGGGATAGGAGCAGTGGTGGGATTCAAATAATTTAACAACCGGTTCTATGCCTTAATGACTAGCTGGGTAGGCGTGGCTGAGTGATCATGTGACTAGATGGAGCTCAGGCAACAGTAAGTCTGGGCGTACTGCCAAGAACCTTTAGATATTATATGGGTTAACCAAGAGGTAGTTTCTGCAAGCAGGGCAATAAAGATTAGGCTAGAAACAACACCAGAATGTTTCCTTCCTGTCTTCCCTACAGGATTAGCCCTGTAAAGTGGAAAAAACCAAAGGAGATTTCTTCCAACAATCGATTCTCTGAACTGCTTACAAAGTTAACAACCGGTTCTCGTGAATAGGTGTGAAGTTGTTGAATCCCATCACTGGATAGGAGAGGGTTCTGGCTGTCACCACACACTGGAGGCCTGGGCCTTCTGCCCATCCTACCAGGAAGAATGATCATGAGAACGATGGCATTCACTAGTGTTTTCCGCTCTGGAGGGGAAAACAGTAGCAAATGCCTTTGTTCTGAAAAGATGAGAACACATTTTCCTCTCAGCGGTTAGTACTGTGAATGGTCATCAAAAGAACAGTCCAAAGTGAAGCACTAAACTATATTTCATTTCTCTTTTTGTATTGTTATTGTAGATTGGCTTTTAATTGATTTTATTATTGTTCACTGCCCAAAGTTATCTATTTGAGATGAGCAGCCACACAAATCGAATAAAAAGATAAATTAAATGGTGAGGGCCATTCACAACCCTTCTAGGGTATATCATTCAGAAGGAGAAACTGATTATTAAGATGGCTGTGTTAACAATGCAGGCTGTTAGAAAGTTAGGTAACTTTAAGGTGTATGGACTTCAGCTCCCAGAATTCTCTAGCCAGAATATTGGGGGATTCTGGGGTTAAAGTCAGTGGTGAAATTCAGCCGGCTCTCAGCTACTCGCGCGAGCCGGTAGCACTGCGGAACGGACGCTCCGGCATTCCGCTTTTTGGGCTGCAGCTTTGCCCTGCCACCCTCCCCCGCTATTCCATGATGTGCATCCGCTCAGCCAGATGACGGGCTGAGCGGATGTCCATATGGAAATGCCCGGGAGGCATTTGCGAGGGAGCTCGGCTCGGCCGCGCATGCGCGCGCGCGTCACGGAGCCGGTGGCGACGTCAGCCGGATTTCACCGCTGCATATATTGATCTTGCATCATCCCTTGGTCCTTCAGTAATTAAGGTATTACTTATATGCAGCACAACCTGGCTCATAGCAAAGATTCTAAAAGAGGGTATTGTAACACCATTTATACTGCTCAATATATATTTCAACTTGACGACACGTTATGATCATGCATGTTGAAGACCCTGAAAATATAACTCATGTGTGACACATGAAGTAAAATAGGATCTCCTCTACCTTTACTAATATATTGTATTTTTTTACAATATGACAACTTTTATTCCCTGATGACTGCTTATGTCCTGCTGTAATATTGCATAAATATATTCATATGATGATATAATATCTCTTTACAGCATACTTGTTTATACAAATTTGAATTTGTAGCTGAAAGCATTATTTATCCTTTATTTAAGGGGGTAAATAGGGGCTAATATTCTACCAGGAACTGAATAAACAAACAAAAAATCCAAACAAATATGGTTTTTATAGCTTTTCTATAATAGAGCAGTAGACAGTATATTCGGAAACAAATTAATGTGGCGTTTCAAATATACTGTAGCTTTAAGGCTGTTAAACTTTCAAGTTAATAATTTTTGAGGGTCTCACTGTGACTTGTACAATATTTTCAAGGAATACATATTTAAACTATGCTCTTAATAATAATATGCTGCATTTCTCATGGAGTAGTTAAAGAAGCAATTGAACTAATGGTAAATGGCTTCTTTATAAGAAACAGTATTGTTCCTGCTTAGTGAATCAAATAATTTGTGGATGTTCTGTGATTCAAGAAATCTCCTAAGTTTTCCCCCCTCTTCCCATTCCTATGAGATTTTCAAAGCAGGGAGTGGATTCTCCAAACTTTTTCACAGAGAACAGGTGGCTCAGCCAGTTTCTTTTTTAAAAATTGATTGCATAAGTTAGGGAGCAAATTAAGTAACAGAACATGTTGATTTTCACGTGGAAGATCCCTGATGCTATCTCAGCATTTTCTGTTATAAGTAGAATAACAGTTAAGTAAGAACCTTCCCTGAAACTCTACTGAAATCATTTCCACTGTGGGCATCATTTAGTTGTGTAGATTAACTCCCATAATTCCTCAATCATTTTTGCTGCTGATACTGAAAAGACTGGATATAGAACTTCATATTATTCACTGTATAGTCACTTGCACTGAGACAAACTTGAGTTACGTATATAAATACTCTGCCCGAATTCACATTCTGTGCATTTGAAATGGATGCCACTTAGGGTAGAACAAAACATTATTATTTCTTAACACTGATGAATTAGAAAGTGTCTCCTATTAAAATGAATAAATAAAACATGAAGCAAGAGTTTGATTCTGCCCTCCAGCAAAACGTAGGATGTGTGGCACATATGTCAACAGCCCCTACATACCACTCCATATAATCCGCAATGGGTTTTTCTGTTAGTCTTTGAGGATAATGTATGTTATTTCACTTCTACCTAGGCTATATTAAGTTACAAGGATTGGGATATAAAATGTGTTTATAATTATGTTTTAATCTGCCCAGTTTTTGGAATTTCAAACTTAACCATGGAAAAAAGGCATAGTAAAAGGGATGAGTTGTTTCCAAACTACTGCGCAGTGGTTAAATGCAGTATTGCAGGATAACTCACTGCTTACTGCCAGGAGTTCAATCCTGATCAGCTCAAGGTTGACTCAGTCTTCCAGCCTTCTGAGATTGGCAAATAAGAACCCAGATTGTTTGGGGGCAATAGGCTGACTCTGTAAACTGCTTAGAGAGGGCTGTAAAGCACTATGAAGTGGTATACAAGTCTAAGTGCTATTGCTATTGCTATTAAATACTATAATTTTCAGTGTGCAGGAGGAACAAATGCCTAGAAAATTTTTGCAACAGATTTCAAGCTTTGCGTGAGCTCTGAATGAGAGGAAAAATAGTCTGCACTGATTTTATCAGATATTAGGGCCAAAACAAAAATAACAGTGTTGTTGTGTACTTTAATACAGGCATAGAACTGTGGTGTTTACCATCAAAATTTAGAAGAGTTGTCAGTGGTACCAGAGCTTCAATTTCAAAATAAGATTGAATTCTTTCATCTGGGCCCGAATTTAAGACAATAACACTTTTTTTTGCATTAGCATTGCCCAATATGCATTCAAAACATTGCACTTGCAGACAGTTTACAGTATCTGTTTTCATCTCAACCCACACCACAAAAGACAAATAACTGGAGAGTTCGAAAACTGAAAAATTGCATTGCCACAGCAGAGCAAAATTCAGGCCTGAAGTTGAAGTGGAAAAAGTGAAAAAGTTCAGCGTTGAATAAAATGTTCTGCTTATGTAACTTTCCAGAGTCAGGCTTAACTCATTAAAATGTGATCATGCATAGCATACTTTTTGTTTCCAACAAACAAGCTTTATAGGACACTCTGTTAAAGCAAAGCATCAGGTCCCCCTCGGCTTCTATGCCCTCCCACCCCAGCATCCTTGTGGCCTGTTTATCTTCTTGAGTTCATTTGTTTAGCTTCACTTAGTGTAGCAACTTGATGTATCTGGAGCATGAAAGGTGGTTGACCAAGCATGACTGGCAAGATCACAGCAAGCACTGTTTTTCTAGTATTAAGCAAAATCTATAGACAGGAGACCATTTGATCTCAGGTTACTTAGTTAAGGAGAGAGAGAGAAAGGGGAAAAAAACACCCCTTACATTATTCCCAGGAACAGTAATTCCAAGGACACTCTACATATTCAGCTGTTTCCATTATGGGAGGTGTGTTTTTTTAAAAAGAAAAGAACTACAAGAAGCACAAACACTTCCAACATCTTGTTGTGGATGGCTGAATGAAGTCTTAGTAGAGGTCACTTTTTCTACATTTACATTTAGGATACATGACAAAATACTCTTCCTACATATCAAACTGATTAAAATACTCTGGTTCAAATATTTTAGACTGCAACTCCCTCCATTCCTTTATGTTGTCCATGTTATTGGATGCTGATAAGAGGTGAAGTGTGAAATAGCTGTAGAGCAATAGATTGCTAGCTTATCTTACACCAAGGAAGGATAAACTTGGCCTATTGACATTTTTCACCTCTCTTCCTCCTCTTCCTCTGCTCAGCTTTGCACTAACTTTGAATATTCAGAAGGACTTGATGAGGTTGGGGTGGGGTTTTTTTGGTGGTCTTAGTGGGAGAATGTACATTGACCACAACTGAACCCAGATTTTCCGTTGTTAAGCAAGATGGTTGTTAAGTGAGTTGTGTCCTATTTAAGAGATTGTTTGCCACAGTTGTTAAGTAACTGTGTTGTTAAGTTGTTAAATAAATGATGTGGTTGTTAAATTAATCTGACAACCTTCACTGACTTTGCTTGTCTAAAGCCAGCTGGGAAGGTTACAAATGCGATCACATGACCCCAGGACACTACAACAGTCAAAAACATATACCAGTTGCCAAGCCCCTGAATTTTGATCATATGATTCTGGGAGTGCTGCAATAGTCATAAATATGAAAACTGGTCATCAGTACCATTATAACTCTGAACAAATGGTTGTAAGTCAAGAACTACCTGTAGTCCAAAGGGTAGTGGCTGATCAGGAAAAATGGTAGGGGGTAAATCAGTGATGAAAGGAAGAGCTTCTTGTGAATTATTGGAATTGGGATTTAACTGTTATTGTTGTCATCAATTCATGCCTGCCGCTTCTCAAGAGTTTGTTGGGATTATTCTAAATATATTCTTTTAAGCTGTTTGTAATAGGGCAAAATAGACTCTTAAAGGGATCGTAGACTCTTAAAGGGATCGTATAGTTGAATATAAACTAGTTTTATTTGCAGATTATATTCTTCTGTTTATTTCTAAACTTCATACTACTGTTCTGGTGTTGAGGCAAATGATATACATGCCTTTAGTAAAATAGCAGGATATTCCATTAACTGGTTCAAATTGGAATTGTTGCCAATAGGTGAAGTTTTGATTAGGAGTAACAATTCTATACTTGTAATGGATCCATTAAATAGTTAAGTACAGCTGATCCTCAATTTCTGACCACAATTGAGCCTAAATTTTCTGTCCCAAAACAAGGCAGTTGTTAAATGAGTTTTGCCCCATCTTTTTGCCACAGTTGATAAGCAAATCATTGTGGTGGTTAAGTGAATTATGGTGTTATTAAGCAAATCTGGATTCCCCCATTGATTTTGCTTGTTGGAAGCTGGTTGGGAAGGTTACAAATGCTGATCACATGATTCTGGGTCAGGGCAGATGTTGTAAGTGCGGCCCATTTGTCCAGGGCCCAAATTTTGATCATGTGACCATGGGGATGCTGCAGTAGTTGTAAGTGTAAAAATTGGTCATAAGTCACTTTTTTCAGTGTCATTATGACTTTGAATGTCATAGTGAACACATTTATCAGTGTTTCAGTATTTGAGGGATTGCCACAGAGAGGAGAGGGTCAAGCTGTTTTCTAAAGCACCTGTAGGCCAGACAGGGAATAATGGATGGAAACTGAACAAGTAGAGATTTATCCTGGAAACAAGGAGAAACTTTCTGACAGTCAGAACAACCAACCAATGGAACAGATTGCCCCCGGAAGTTGTGGGAGCATCATCACTTGAGACCTTCAAGAATGGACTAAACAAATGGTTGTAAGTCAAAAACTACACACACACACACACACACACACACACACACACACACACACCATATCTATCTCTATCTGTATCTCCATCTCCATCTCTATCTCTATATGTCTATATCCATCCATCCATCCATCCATCCTTCCATCCATCCATCCATCCATCCATCCATCCATCCATCCATCCATCCATCCATCCATCCATCCATCCATCCATCCATCTATCTATCTATCTATCTATCTATCTATCTATCTATCTATCTATCATTTATCTATACATACTGAAAGCTATAGCACAGTTGTAATATGTAATATAAATAAAATATAAAAAGAGGTTTCTTCAGATATGGAGAGACTGGAAGCACTAAACTTTATCTTTTGGGAAAAGATGGATGTGGTCAAATTGAATATTATTCCCAGGTTAACTTATATTCTGAGAGGAATTCCTGTTCAAATACCTGGAAAATATTTTCAGAAAATAAACTCTATGTTTAGAAAATGTTTATCAAATCCTTCAATACTAAGAATATCTTTATCGCAAATGCAAATTACCAATTAATGAGAGAGGTTTTGGTTTTCTGAATCTGGAGCTATCAACAAGGTTACTTACTGTCAAATATTAAATAATGGAAGCTAACAACTGATAATTTTCGGATTTGAACAGTTTTAGACTATACATTTATAGCACCTTTGAGGAGATGGACAGCATTAGAATCTAATTACAGTAGAATTGTAATAATATAGGGACTCGTTTATACCAAGCACAGTAGTTAAAAAAATAGTAAAAGTGTCATATTGAGTTTATTAGAAATTTATATTTATATACACAAACGTACATACAAATGAATAATTCTTGTATTAGAAAATTAATTGCAACTGTTTATTATTATTACAACATATTATACGCTATATCTTATTTTTTTCTGTTTCACTTATTCACTTATTTTTAAGTACTTATTATAGCAATAACACTCAGACTTATATATGCTTTATAGTGCTTTATAGCACTCTCTAAGAAGTTTAGAGAGTCAGCATATTGGCCCCAACAATCTGGATCTTCATTTTACCCGCTTCAGAAGGGTGGAAGGCTGAGTCCTTTTCCTTTTACTATTTTAAAAGAAATAATAATTATTTTAAAAATGAGCGCAGATGTTTACAATCTATCTTTCACCTTGCAGTCTATCTATTGATATAAATTGGACAGGTAGTTGAAATGAGGTCAGCAGAAAGCTAATGAAATTTATAGAGGTATTTGAGCAGTTCCTGGTTTATATTGTACACAGAGCCCTGTTATTTGGCGTGTGACATCCTGAAATCTGGATCAAGGTAACAAGAAAGGTGAAAATGAATTCCTTATCAGAGATAAGGGTGACACACAGCCTTTCAAAAGTTGAAATGGTCACAAGGATCCAGTCTGCGTAAGATTTATTGAGTTAGGAGTTTTTCATCTGGACTCCCAACATTTTACTCATTCTTGCTTTATCCCAGTCTTTCAAATCTGCAAGGATATATATCTTTTAATTTAATCTGAGTGGTACTTACAATTGTGAGAATTAGCAGAAAATAAGGTTTGAATTGCAGAACAAAGTAGCAAGCTCCTTAAGCAAAAGCAGGGAAAATAATAGCTATAATTGAACATATATAAGATTATGAAATTAACACGAGCCTATCTAAAGTTAGACTTAGAATGTGTATAAGCATTAACCTTCTCCATCAACAAATACAGTTGGAACTGATATGCACATAGCTGTGTTCCCTTCCTGTAGAAAATATAAATGAACAATTATAATCACTTTTAGTCTTTCTTCTCATACACACACAGATTGTATGTCAAACTGTAGATCACACACCAAACCGGCTGTAAATTGAGGGCATATACTGAGTCAGTGTCTGATTTAAAAAATATATATAAACAATGCCATGCTTCAATGGTTAGATGGCCTAGGCATTGATATTTGAACACAGATCTTTTTAATATTTATATTTTATTTGCTTTTATTAAAGTAGTTGTAATGTTAATATACTGTATATTGCTAGTCCATGTATGATATGCCATATGCTAAATAAATAAATAACAATACACAGACATAAACTGTATATATGATGTGTACCCCGCCCCGAGTCCCCTAGGGGAGAGGGAGCGGGCTATAAATGTGATATGATGATGATGAGATAACTGCATCATCAAATCTATTAATATAAAGGTTACTTTTACAGTAATTCTATACTTTCTCAATAATGTTTCAAATGCAGTTTGGTGGAATTCCAGAACAAATTAAGCAACTCACAAGTTCTGAAGATCTTATCTATATTCAAGTCAAGCTTATTCTGAATTTCCAAACTTTTATAAAGCATTTGATTTCTTCAGAGATCTTTTCCTTCTTTTGAATTCATATGTAAAAATATGCAGATTCTATTTCTTTAAATGCTGCTGTGTGCAGAGCTCAGCTCCACTACGTCAAATTAATGTGTTGATGAGCATGCAGATTTGATTAATTCCAACGCTACATAATAAGCATTAAAATGACGAAATGCTGTAGCTAAAAGACAGAACTACTGTGCTAATTCTGACTAGGCTGATAATTGAGCAGTTGATGTCTAATTTGTCAATATTAAGATTAAATGTTCTGTTGACAGCTGTTACCCTTCCGGTTTAGTCTGTTCTGAATTTATTTATTTTGAATAGAATGCTGCCACCTTCTGGTTATATACTATTGCTGGAATGAAAAATAGATTACTAATTTGCAAAGAATAGTGATATTAGAAATGTCTACACTGCAGGAAATGGAACTACAACAGTCTACAGGCTGTACCTTTTTCAATACTACTTTCTTTTCTATATATTTCTCTTTCTTTTCCAGTCTATGTATTGTTGATAGAAATATCCATCTGGTTCAGTTCCAAGCTGGGAAAGGGACTGGAGACAAAATGGAGGCTGATTGGAAAGAGTGTGCATTTATTGACGAAGCCGAACCACTAAGCACATGGGTGGTTCTGGGCAGCTGACCACATGGAGTTCAGAGTGGGGGGTATTTATACCTTCCCTTGGGCTTTGCACTTGAACTTCCTGTTCAAAAACATGTATTCTATTGGCTATTTGTCAGACTCCCATGGGGCTATGTACAGTGGTGGGATTCAATTTTTTTGTACTACGGTTCTGTGGGCTTGGCTTGGGCATGGCATGGCTTTGTGGGCGTGGCTTTGTGGGCATTGGCAGGGGAAAGATACTGCAAATTCTCCATTCCCTCCCCAGTCCAGGGGAAGGATACTGTAAAATCTCCATTCCCTCCCCATTCCTGGGAGAAGTTACTACCGGTTCCCCAAACTACTCAAAATTTCCACTACCGGTTCTCCAGAACTGGTCAGAACCTGCTGAATACCACCTCTG
>JAOYMU010000098.1:116344051-116356356 GCA_025802295.1 Psammodynastes pulverulentus | reverse complement strand
ATGTTTCCTTCCTGCCTTTCTTACAGGATTAGCCCTGTAAAGTGGAAAAAATCAAAAGGAGATTTCTTCCAACAACCTGTTCTCCAAACTGCTTAGAAAGTTAACAACCGGTTCTTGTGAATAGGTGTGAACCTGTTGAATCCCACTACTCTATCTATCTATCTATCTATCTATCTATCTATCTATCTATCTATCTATCATTTATCAAATTTACCTAGCCATCCATCTCAGAAAAAGCAATTCTTTTAAGTGTGTTTATGGTAGGTAGTGGCTTTTAATTAGATGCTCAGGGCATAATTCTGTATTGCTTAGGAAAATCCCCTTTCAGCAGAAGTCTATAACCATGTCTCATTTATTCAGTTATTTATTATGCTTGGCGATGCAGACAAAAAACTCCCCAAGGCTTTCTATTAATGGCAATTTGTCCAGTTTTTCCCACCTGGGCTACTTATCCCAAAAACAAAATGAAAGCAAAATGTAAGCTTTAAATCAAAGTCTGTGCATAAGATCAATGAAACAGCATGGTATGTTTCTACCGAGAGCCAGCAACTTTGTGTTCCTCTGTAACATCAAACCTAACTTCTGAATCTACAATTGCAAGACAGGAGTGCACAGGTATAAAGTTAAAAGACTGTCAAGCCTACCTATCCAAACCTGGCATCTCCCCAGGTTCGCCAAAGAGGTGATCTGTGCACTCTCAAAAGGATCCATTTTAAAAGAAATTGATTTTTCTGTTGTATCTGCCACTTTCCAGGTGATTGAATGATCTAGATTCTCCAGCTACCCGAATAGAATAGCCCTCGAGAAAAGTGTCTGGAAGTGCCAGCCTTTGCATAGGCTAATTCTACCCCTTATTCTCACCTGTCAATGCAAAGAACATCATAATTTGCACAAGCTGAAACTGTTGCAGCTTGTTCTCAGTTCAAGAAAAAAGAACTTTAACACGGGGTTACTTAACAATAACTTAAGGCTGCCTCTGTTGAAGGTAGGGGAAGTAATGTCTCATTGGAACAAGGCAGGAAAAAAAAATGATTTCTAGGAAAGGCCAGGGAATCAAATAGCCTACCTCAATGATTAGATTATCTCCAATATTTAAGAAACTCCAAAGAGTTTGATACTCCAGTTCTAGGGACTCATCACACAGTTAATTGTGCATCAAATACAGATGTCTACTCTTAGATATCTGTATGTGAGGCAGAGGTGGTACTCAGCAGGTTCTGACCATTTCTGGAGAACTGGTAGTGAAAATTTTGAGTAGTTCAGAGAACTGGCGGTAACCTTCCCCCAGGAGTGGGGAGGTAATGGAGATTTTACAGTATTCTTCCCCCTGCCATGCCCACCAAGCTGTCACACCCACCAAGCCACACCCACAGAACCGGTAGTAAAAAAAAATGAATCCCATCACTGATGTGAGGAGTAATGCACCCAGAACATTGGAGTGCAATGTTCCAGGCCTGTTTAGCAGAAAATGTGCATCTGCCTTTTTTTTTTAAGTGTGTTGAAGAGCTTACATATTATTTGCACACAATCAACTGTAAATTGAAAACCTTCTCAATCCCGTTGCTTCTAATAATTTCTTTATTGCCATGTACCTTCAATTTGCTTGCTCTGTAAGCAGGCTATAAATATCAACCTATTGTAAATTATTAATAAAATTCTCTCTTTTTTCATCATTTTCTTGGCTGATCCAAGGTATGAAAAGGCATAAGAGTAACAACTGCTTTTAAAAAACCTCTTAATAGATACAAAGTAGAAAAGAAATATTTTGCTTTAATGCCACAAAAGTGCCTTTTTGAGTAGCTAGTGTGAATTTGCTTTTTTTTTAAAAACTGGAGAGTAATATTAAAGTGCTTTTATTATAACCTAGCAAAAAAAGCTAGCATGCATTTCTTTAAAAAAAATATGAAAACATAAAAATCTTTCATTTCAGTCATCTCTTTTTCATATTTGTGCCATGTTTTGGCAGTTTTTTTTAAAATCCCATTTGTACAAACAAAAAAAAAAGCTTCAGATAAAGGGCTTTAAAAGAAGTGAGATCTTAATATTATTGTGTGTGCAGGATTTTATCAGCAGAGGATTAAAAATTAATCACCAAACATGTTTGAGAAGTGGGCTTCACAGCTAAGCTTCAAATACAAGGCTTTAATTTGCTTTTCTGCAGAAGGAAATTAATACAACGGAATATTTTTTAATAATGACACCATTATTAACCTCCCAATTGCCTACTTTGTCCTATGTTCCATCATGTTCTAACTAGTAAAAGAGAGTACAGTAAGGTCATGTTTCAGTTGCAATGGTTGATAAATTGTCTAGACCAAAGACCAAAATTTCAGGGAAACAAACAGCATTCAAAAGTTAAAACTGTCAACAACACTTGCAGCATAACATTATTGAGGTCAATGTCTACTGGGACAGCTTGTAGTTTACCCAATTATAAACGGGAAATCAGCTCATGCTGTATATGCATAATAAGCAACAGCAGTGTAAAATTATCGTGTCTAGTTTTGGTTATTCTATAGCTGCTTCTCCCATCTCCTATTCCTTCTCCTGCTGTTGTCCAGCTGAACATCTGCAGTGCTCCAGATGTTCAATTGGAATTCTTATGAGCCCTAACTTTCATTGTTATGATTTTATTTCTTTAGTTGATACAAGACCCACATAATATTGTTTAAAAGGAAACTGTACTGTAATAGAATAGAACAGAATTCTTTATTGGTCGAAGCGTGTGTACATCATGGAAAAGACAAAGCAGGGTCAAACTTGGTTCCTATTATGGTGGGAGATCATTGATAAATATGGTCTACAATGAAGAGTCAAAAAGATCTTCCAGAAGATCATAAGAACAACTTGCCTCCAGAAGTTGTGAATGCTCCAACACTGGAAGTTTTCTAAAAAAAATATTGGATAACCATTTGTCTGAAGTGGTGTAGGGTTTCCTGCCGAAGCAGGAGGTTGGACTAGAAGACCTCCAAGGTCCCTTCCAACTCTGTTATTCTATTCTATTCTATTCTATTCTATTCTATTCTATTCTATTCTATTCTATTCTATTCTATTCTATTCTATTCTAAATTGCTCCCATATTGTTGCCAAGAAACCTACAAGTCCCAGCAGTCAAGCTTAACTTAAAAAAGACTTTGCCTTATTTTTGTTTCCCAACAAGCTGGTAAGAATTTTTTTCTATAGTTGCCACGCAGTGGCTGCTTTTATATATAACATCAAGCCAGGGTTTTTTAAGCCATATGATTGTGAATGACTTCTATATAACATGAATCCAAAAATAGATAGATTCACACTAAGCCCTAAGCAAACTTCAGTATGTAAAAGAACCCCACTGAGTTGATATTTTCTTAGAATTGTCTACTCTTTTATCTTATTATTTGTCCACTCATAACCTCCCCACTGCAGGAGCAATCTGGCAGCATATCCTACTTCAGTGAACATATTGAAGGTTCCTTAACAAGAATATCAGTAACAACGTTCCCAGATCTGACTGCAAAAATCAGAAGAAGCACATGATACCAGCAAAGGAGTACAGAAAATTCTTGCCCCAGTCAATAAAAATACATACTTCTTACAATAGACAGTTATGTGGCATCACTGCTAGTTTTCCTTAAGCAACTTTGTACACATTTTTGAACATGCTCTCAGCAAGACCGTTGAGCACCCTATGTGAACATAGCGTACCCGGTATAACCTTCCTGTGGGTTTGAAGTGTTAATCCAATGGGATTAACTAATTCTTTAGCACCTTATGGCATCAAAGAGGATGTAGACAGAGTTTACTCTGTGTCCCCTCCTTGTCTATGACTCTGACTGCTTATTGTTTAGACTGGGGGTCTACAAACTTGACAACTTTAAGACTTGTATACATCAACTCCCAGAATTCCCTAGCTAGCATGACTGGCTGAGGAGTTCTGGGAGTTGAAGTCCACAAGTCTTAAAGCTGCCATGTTTGGAGCCCCTTGGTCTAGGATAGGGGTGTCAAACTCACATCATCATGGCGACATCATGTGATGTATTGGGACTTTCACCTCCTTCACTAAACCAGGCATGGGCGTGGCCTGCATGATGCATCCAGCACATGAGCCAGGGGTTTGACAACCCTGGTCTAGGAGATTGATAATCTGAATTTAATACTGCCTTTCTTCCCATGTACAGAACAAATGTTATTGGCATCTCTTCCTAGTAGGATGTACATAGCTAGCTACAGTGATAAGCTTTGCCTATCCTCCTGGTATCTTTCCTGTAAATAAATTGCAGGTCTGTAATAGTTATTAAATCTGCTTCATTTAAAACAGTGCAAGTTAGATTCTCACTCTCAGGCCACACACAAAGCATTTCCTGCTCTTTGGCTGTCTTATAGTGCTTGTTTGGAATTTGTTGGTGGAAAACTCCATGTATAAATAGTGCCCCAATCAGAAACTGATTTTAGGCTAAGTAGGAAGCTCATATTGCAGATGTTCTGCTGAGTTGATTGCTGGGTTATTGCTACTCAGAATGATATTTTTATACAAATACATAATTGGGCTGCATATACAATTGCCACCAAAATTGTCTTTTCAATTTAACAAATAAACAAGGAGCAGACTATTGTTGACTGAGTGTTTTTTTCTCAAACCTCATAGCTGTGAAAGTGCTTTAGGAAGAATACCAGGAAAGATTCTGGAAAAGATAATCAAGCAACGAATCAGCAAACACCTAGAAGCAAACAAAGTAATAAATAACCAAAAGCCAACATGGGTTTGTCAAAAACAGGTGATGCCAGACTAATCTTATTCAATTCTTTGACAAAGTGACAAAATTAATGGACCAGAGAAATACTGTCAATATAGTCTACTTGGGCTTTAGTAAGCCATTTGATAAAGTAGACCATAACCTACTACTAGATAAAAGTAGAAAAATATGGGTTAGACAGCATCACCACCAGATGGATTCAAAACTGGCTGACCAACTGCACTCAACGTGTAGTCCACAATGGTACTTCATCTACATGGAGGGAAGTATGCAGTGGAGTACCCCAAGGCTCTGTTTTAGGCCCAGTACTCTTCAACATCTTCATCAATGACTTGAACAAGGGGATAGATGGGGAACTCATCAAATTTGCAGATGACACCAAGCTAGCAGGAATAGCCAATACTCCAGAAGATAGGCTTAAGATACAGAAGGATCTTAACAGATTTGAACATTAGGTGCTATCTAACAAAATGAAATTCAATGGTGAAAAAAGCAATGTTCTACATTTAGGTAAGAAAAACAAAATGCACAGGTATAGTATATGTGGTACCTTACTTAATAGTAGTAACTGTGAAAGGGATCTCGGAGTCCTAGTGGACAACCATTTAAATATGAACCAGCAGTGTGAAGCAGCTGCCAGTAAAGCCAACACAGTTCTAGACTGCATAAACAGAGGAATGGAATCAAGATTACATGAAGTGTTAATACCACTTTATAATGTCTTGGTAAGGCCACACTTGAAATATTGTATCCAGTTTTGGTCACCATGATGTAAAAAGGATGTTGAGACTCTAGAAAGAGTGCAGAGAAAAGCAACAAAGATGATTAGGAGGCTAAAACATATGAAGAACGGTTGCAGGCACTGGGTATGTCTAGTTTAATAAAAAAAAGGACTAGGGGAGACATAATAACAGTGTTCCAATATCTCAGGGGCTTCCACAAAGAAGTGGGAGTCAAGCTATTCTCCAAAGCACCTGAGTGTAAGACAAGAAGCAATGGGTGGAAACTAATCAAGGAAAGAAGCAACTTAGAACTAAGGAGAAATTTCCTGACAGTTAGAACAATTAATTAGTGGAACGACTTGCCTCCAGAAGTTGTGATTGGACAATCATTTGTCTGAAATGGGTTTCCTATCTAAGCCGGGGGTTGGACTAGAAGATCTCCAAGGTCCCTTCCAACTCTATTATTCTGTTAAAAGTACTTAATAGAAAAGCTACAAAATTTGGGTGATAGAAGATACTGAGTTGGGTCCATATTTTTTATCCCTGATAAATTTCACTGTATTTATTCATAATCAGTCGTTCTGCTTCTAAAGTAGAAAAATACACCTGTACCAACAGAAGAAAATATTTGTAGCTCAGAGTTAAACGGTTCTGTAGAGCTCTTTGAGCTTGGTTAGTTTCTTTCACATGTTTCATTACCCAACCAGGTAAGCAACTAGTTGGGAAATGAAATGTCTGCAAGAAGACCACCAACCAACCACAGCATCAGAGATCCCACAATCACAGCTGTCTACAAACACACTTTTCTCTTGTTTTTTTGTTTTATTTCTTCTTGCTTCGCTTCCCCATTTCTCCTGTTCTTTTATATGTCTCTATACCATTTTCCATTCCATTCAGTTTCATCTTGAAGCATTTTACAATAAAAATAGAAAACATTGTTTTCTATTATTAATAATTAATAACATAAATTATTAATAATCAAATATATGAAGTTGGAGCTACATAAAATATACTATTTTATGGGGTAAGGGAGATAAAGAACAGGAAAAACAAAATGAAAACAACTATTCATCTGCAGTATTTATTCCTGGAAAACCTTGATAGGGACGAAGTATTTAAAGATGCCTAAAGGATGTCACCATAGATATTTCACGGAATTTTAATGAGGAGAAATTGCAGACAACACAGCCACAACACCAGTATCTAAAAGATGAAACAATGGTGATCATATTTATGAATGCGACAGGACTATAGTCTATGGCCCTAAGAAATAAAATGATACCTTGCAATTGTTTGTACCGTATTATTAAAAGCAGCATTCTGTTTTACATAAAAACAAATGTTTTTGCTTATTTGGTACTAAAGTGAATGATAAATTGCTTTAATAGATCCTTAACTTATTGGGGCCAATAATTTAAAACATGATCATATAGCTGTTCAGTGGAATGGAGGCAATATATTGCCCTCAAGACATTTGTCAGGGTTCAACTGCCAATATTATTTCTGAACTGCATCTGGGCAAGTATAAATACAAATATTTTAGCAACGTGCCTTTCATTTATGAAAATTGGCCAGAAGAATTCTCTCATCAAGGATATCAAAAACTGCTAAGAAGGTTCAACAGTCTGTTTCTGCAAGTAATAAATCAGAATAACTACGGCTAATTCTGTCCTAAAATCAGTCATGAATCCAGAAGGAAAAGATTGAAGATAACCAGGCGTATCCATGAACACCTGCAGCTGCACAAACAACTCACATTCCTTGCCTCTAGATCAGGTATTTGTGAGAAAGTATTGGTTAGCATACATAACATGAACCATGGTGACACAGTTTTTAGAGTGCAGTATTGCAGGCTACTTCTGCTGACTGCCAACTGCCTGCAATTTGGCAGTTCAAATATCACCAGGCTCAAGGTTGACTCAGCCTTCCATTCTTCCGAGGTGAGTAAAATGAGGGTCCAGACTGTTAAAGGTAATGTGCGGACTTTGTAAACTGCTTAGGGAGGGCTGTAAAAGCACTGTAAAGCTGTATATAAGTCTAAGTACTATTGCTATTGCTATAACTGGTTGAAGAGAAGTCATCTTGGGTAGTCATCGTAGACCAATTTGACAGCCCAGAAAAAATCCACTATTGTTAACGTTTGAAAATCTTGAATAAATCCAGATGGCTAGGGGGCAAGAGAATTTATAGACCAGACAGCTAACAAGCATCCACTGTAGTCTATGGCCCTAAGAAATGATAACTTGCAATTCTTATGCACTATAACAAAGGCAGCCTTCTATTTTACATGAAAACAACTGTTTTTGCTTATATGGTACTAACGTAAATGATAAATTGATGTGCTTTAAAAGATCCTTAAATTATTGGGGCCAATAATTTAAAAATCTTTTCATGTTTGAAGAAATGTTTGTTTTTTATTGCTTTTCACGACCACCAATAATTGGCTTATTTTAAGACAGCTCTTCTTAAGCTTGTATCAGTTTGGTTTAGATTTCATGGTGGGAGTTTGACATTGTGGGAGTAGGGAATTAGTCACTTTCCCCCCATGTTGCTTTGAAGAACTGGTTTGCCAATTAATGATAAAGGAAAATGCAAGACAATTACTCCGATCTATTTAAGAAAATTGATGGATGCATTTAATTCAAGCATGGGAACAGCGAAGTATTTCTTTCTAGAATACTTCTGGTGGAATAGAGTATATCAGCTAACTAAGTTTCTCAATTGTGCCTATACAATATATTAAATGCAGTTGTGTGTCTGCATCTTAACAATATCTGCTTTTTCTCTCATTTGTATTAAAAATCATTATAGAAGTTTAGTAATATATATGATGTATCTCTTGCATGTTTAAAGAAGAGTCTTTTCCTCCATAACCATTTAGAACTGGCATTCAAGATACATCCATCAAATTCATGGCAGCTTATTCCCAAATTAAGATAGCAATTGAAAATTGTAATCTGAAACACAGATACCAGGAAATAAATGTTTTTGAACACAATGGGATGTATCTGTAAATCAATATACATGAAATTGTTTAGAAATTCATACACAAAATAGATTAAAGTTGCATCCAGTGGTTTGAGAAATAGAATACTCATTCTGTGGCCCAGTGGAGCATACTCATCACTAACCATTTCCTTTTTATTAGCGAAAAGTTCCACTTTGCCATTTTCCTTTGCTGGAGTGTCTAAAAAAAACTCCCCAAAGCTTCTGACCTTGGATCAGAACGTAGAAGCCGGAAGGACAGGGGGAAAAAAAGCTACGTTAGCCTTGAAGAAAAAGAGCACTAACAATATATAAACTTTGCTGAATGGTAAAGTGGTAAAGTGTGAAAAAAAGAAAATTAGAATTTAGTCTCACTTGCTAGAGAGATAATGAAACTACAGGATGGGTAGTCAGCTGGGCAAACATATTGTTCCTTTAATTATGTTTTGGGCTCTCTTTAATGAAGCTATCTTCCATTACACCCAAAGGAAAGAAAATAGTCCAGCGATGTCCCCTGCAGATGAATCTGTGTGGGCTCTGAAACAGATCCTTAGCTATTGCACAGGTGTTCGTTTTTATATTTGGTAGAAAGCCAAACATAAGTAGATTTAGGGAAGATCAGCTTTCGCTGCTGCAGAGAAAGTATTGGGGAAAGCATTTGTGCGATGCCTCTGATTCAGGTCTCTGTGTGCTTAGTACCGAGAATAAACTATTGCATTCATGTTGTGAAGCAAGCTCATTAATCTGATTTAAAATAAAAGTAACATTCTATATGCATCTTATTTCATTTGGCTTATTTGGTACTAAAGTCAATAATAAATTGATGTGCTTTAAAATAACAGAGAATAAGAGGTTTCCTTCTATAAACCTACACATGGGGACAATATTTAAATAATGATAAAATTAGGTATTTTATATTTGGATTATGAAAATCTGGATGAATAGAAGATGGTGGAAGATTTTTCTTAAAAAAATCTGTTTATTGCCAACTCATGATTGCCCAGAATATTGAAATTTATGTTGTTCTATAGATGGCATTTAATAAAATACAGTTTTCCCTCCTCTTCCTTATTTTATTTACTTTGTTCTCTTCCTTTTCTAACTTTCAACACAGGTGAAATATTGGTTGCTTGACAATTAGGGCAGCTGTCTGTCCATGCTGCTGTTTCCCTCTCTTGCTCACTCTCATCTGCATACTTGTTTTTCTGTTTATGTATGCAGTAAAACATCACATACGTGGATAAGACTATAAGCAAATGAATAAATATACTAGACACGATTAATTCAAAAATTGTCTTATAGAGATATTTCCATTATGGCTCAGTTTTAAATTCCTTCCCAGAGATGTGAAAATAAAGATGATCTTAATAAAGATTCCTAAAGATGTGGAAGGACATCTACAAAAGAAAAATAACGAGACAAAGACATAGAGATAATTTCCAAATAAGTTTTGTGGAATGAGGCAAGTTCTTTCAAAGTTCTGTCTGATACATTTTCCAGGAATGCTGTAGTTAATAATTGATACCTTTGTCTGATCTCTGTAAGAGTTGATTTATATCTCCCCACAAGTTGTTTTCATGCTGTTATTTTTGTATATGATTCATGTTTCTCCCTTTTCATCACAATTTTGAACAAACTTTTGCTAAAGTGTGAATTCTCAGGTTGTATTTCCCAACCTGATGATCATGTGAAATGTTGGGTTAACCCTCACAATTCCCAACCAGAGGAGTAGATATTCAAGGAATTCCAGTCCAAGGACATTTGGAATATAGCAAAGGCTGGTAAAAACTATAATGGTAGAAATATATGTACAATAACTATAGAAGGAATTTCAAAATAAATCCAACAATAGATAGAGTGCAGTTTGCATTCATGGTAGATAGTTGGTAGATATTTATGTATAAATTTAGATATTCTGTATTCAATTTTCTAATCTCATATTGCAACAGAAATGAAAAATTAAAATACACATGTCAAAAGGTCCAGTGCAGGAGTATTGTCACTGCAGTGGTGTAGTGGTTAGAATCAGTGGTGGGATTCAATTTTTTTACAACCGATTCTGTGGGTGTGGCTTGGTGGGTGTGACATGGCTTGGTGGGTGTTGTTTGGTGGGAATGGTTTGTTGGGCATGGCAGGGGAAGGATACTGCAAAATCTCCATTCCCTCCCCACTCCTGGGTGAAGGTTATCACTGGTTCCCCGCCCTACTCAAATTTTCCGCTACTGGTTCTCCAGAACTGATCAGAACCTGCTGAATACCACCTCTGGTTAGAATGCAGTACTGCAGGCTACTTCTGCTACCTGCTGGCTGCCTGCAATTTGGCAGTTCGAATCTCACCAGGCTCAAGGTGGACTCAGCCTTCCATCCTTCTGAGGTCAGTTAAATGAGGACCCAGATTGTTGGGGGCAATATGCTGACTCTGTAAACTGCTTAGAGAGGGCTGCAAAAACACTGTGAAGTGGTATATAAATCTAAGTTATTGCTATTCTCCATCAAAATGTTAAAAGTTCAAAAATAGTTACCCAAGCAGAGAAAGTGTCAGCTGGTATCACAACACTATTAATAATGTTATAGGAATGAAAATCAGTTATAAATGGAAAGTCCACAATGTTGTTATCAGCTATGAATGGCAGGAATCACTCCAGAAGGAGGAGGAGATATTTTAGTGATATCACCATATCTACTATATTCAATATAAAGCATCATTATAAGTATCTGGAATCCAGATACCACAGTGAGTTGAGTCAGCTCTTATGGCTTAGACAATGTTTGACTTTTTGGTTAAATGCTGTTTAAATTTTTGTTAATTCTTGTTATTTTCCACATGATAAGCGACTGCAGATAAGTACCCTTTTTATTTTATATTTAGCTGACCAAATATAAAAAGAATAAGAATGGGCAGCAGATTGGATTACGTTGCATGAATACTGTCATTATGGCTTATGGATAAACCATAAAACTTAATATATAATATCTCTTTATCTAACTATGAATTACTCAGTGAAACCAACTATGTCCTAGTGGCACTCTGTGAACCCACAAGCATGCAGAGAAAAATAGCAGCTTTTTCATAGAAGGCTTACACAGAGAAGATAAATTCCTACAGGGACAGGCAATCAAAGTAAGGCCAATTTATGATTTGCCAGCAACTTCCATGGCAGAGAAAAAAAACAAATAAACCTATAAACCATAATTTCCAGAAGAGTTTTCTCATCAATTAACTGCAGACTACCAAGACAAGGAGCACCCTGAAACATTTTCTCCCAAATTATTAGAATATAAAGCATAATGTTAAAGAGTGGATGAATAACATTTGGCCATCTCTTCAAAAATGAACATGAATATAAACAAAATAAAAACATGAATATAAAACCAAAGGCAAAAGTAGCATTTGCAAACTGGTAATCTTTATTTCTCCATTGGTTTCCTGACTCCTAAAAACTATTTGGACAAGTGCCTGAATTTTTTTAACAAGGTTTTGGAAAGTGGTTTTTTCCCTTTGCCTTCTTTCTAGGGTTGAGAATTAAGAATTTGCCCAGGGTCATCCTAAGTTAGAACACATGGTTTCCTGATTCCAGCCTGGTGTCTTAACCATTGCACCCAAAAAATATATGACTAAATAAATAATAATAACAATTGTTTATCTAGGAGGAGTTATAAAGCAAATGTGCATGTTTCTGCAAACCCCCATACCTAAATAGTAATAGCAATAGCACTTAGACTTATATACTGCTTTACAGTGCTTTACAGCCCTCTCTAAGCGGTTTACAGAATCAGTATATTGCCCCCACAATTTGGGTCCTTATTTTACCCACCTCGGAAGGATGGAATGCTGAGTCAACCTTGAGTCTGGTGAGATTCGATC